>JAGTTH010005137.1:0-104131 GCA_022606485.1 Agraylea sexmaculata | reverse complement strand
AATAAAGAAATTGTATAATAAAATTTAATGGAAAACTGATCAAAATTTCACATAACCAAGATGGTATACGATTAAAATGGTGGCAGGACTTTTGCCTAACCCATTACAATTCGTGTTCACTAAAGAAATGAATCAATTTTATTATATTATATACAGCTTAATTACATCTAAATTAGAATCCAGTAGTTTGAGTAAAAATCAAAGTACGAGAATTGTTAGATCGGTTTTGAATTGGATATTTTAGGATGATAAAACAGGAAATCGTCAAACTTGATAGTGGCACAATTGTCTGAAGTCCCGAATCAACGTCATACCAAAAACAATTTATCATCCAGTACCTTCTCCATTTATAGAATACCCCATCGTCTCTTTTGTACGACATATTGTTTCAGTCCTCGACCCGAAATCCTCATAAACGGTTAAACTGCCTCTCACCATTATGACGAATCCAAACTGACATAATAATCATTTTGACAAATGGTTCATATATTAAAAATATTCAAATTTCATCTATATTTTATTATAAAATGATTGTTTTCCATTATATGAGGTTGTTATATTTTTTATGGAAGGTCTGTTTAATTTTCAGGTGATTCAGTCAATAAGCACATACACTTTTTTATTTTATTTTACTTTATTTACAATTATGACAGCTTATAATATAATATAAGGTGCATGGTTAAAAAACATGTTCAAAATATCGATTGTCGAAACCCTATCCAAATTTTTTTATGGATGGGATTTTCCTGAAATTGGCATCATATTAAAAGAGAACAATTTGACTTAATTCGAATTGAGAATTATTCAATTATTTTAAATTCTGATATCCTGGATTATAATGTGAATCCTAGACCTTAAGTTCAACATTAAAAACCCCCCCACAAATAAATTACTCTAATAGTAAAAAACCGAACATTACACTTAAAAATGAATATCTCCGTTTAGATTATCTCACTTGTATTTCAGTCAATTTTTACAAAATGTGCTGAAACATTTATACACACATATTAAATATTAATTATAAGCATAATAGACATATTCCTAATTGAATGCGTTTTTTCATGTGAGTTTCTATTTATAATATCATCAGATCTGATGAATAATAATATACGAGAAGCGAAACAATGAGAGCTGAAAGTATTTTTTTTGTTTGTTGCTACGTATTTTTTTGTTTTTTTTATAGTATGCTAAAATTTAAAATATATATATATTGAGTCACAAATACGAAGTGTAAAAAATAATTGCTTTAAAGGGTCTTTGGGTGTAATTTCGCTTATTTATATTCATACCGGTGATGTCTAATAACAAAAAGTAAACATGTAATTTAGATTTAAGAGTACAAACTTTCTCTGCGTGTATTTCTTAGTCGAAAAGTTATAGTGAGAGAGTTTGTTTTTATTTTTCATATTTCAACGGAGCTAAGGAAGCTTCCCAAAGTTCATAGAAAAGTGTTGATTGTTTGGTGAACAGTTGCAAAAGGCAGAAGAACGGGGCGGCAACTTCATTAAAGCCTTTTTTTTATTATTTGGACCTCGCTCTTAATAAAGTGGAATAATTTTCTACAACTGAATAAAGAATGAGTATTTTTACATGTGATGTATAAAATTGGAATTACGTTATAATCGCAGAATTTTGCGTGGCTTAAAGTTGATGAAGGATGCAGTCGTTGAGAAGTTTGGGCTGATTTTCGAAATTGATTTGAAATTGGAAGTACACTCAGTTTAATTAAATATCATGGATGAGTGTCAAAGCGAATCTTCATCCCTCTTATTATGGAGCAGGGTTTACAAGCCCAAATGAGATTTTATTGAAAATAAACGACAAGAAAATATCGTGCGACCTGGAGAATATAACAAATATAAATAAGGATGATTTTTATCATAAACTGATAACATACAATTATTTTTTAACATTCTAATAGTGATGAGATACCCGATTTAATGAATTAATGGAATCGTGAAATAAGCAATTATGGTAGAAAGCGACATAAACCTAATGAAAACGACCCAAAATATCCTTTTTCGGCAAATCCTTTCAACTCCGAAAATATATTTTTAATAATAACCCAATTAGGATAATGAAAAATAAAAATTATACGGGGATAAATTATTTAAGCTTGTGCTTTCCATTTGGTATGAAATTACTTTAACAGCACATAAAAATTAGCTACTTTATAATACTAATAAATTTTCTCGAAAGACTTGGTTGGTTGAGATCATATCGGCGAAGGTTTATATCTTTTTTTCGCCACTCTTTTAATATAATATTTATATATAAATATTTTCAATATCCATAAACGTACAAACACAAGGTGAAGGTGGATTTTTTTTTTCGCTTTTACGATATTATATTTTCGTCACATTTGGTTTGAGCAATCGAATCGGTCATTTTGACGCGGGTTCTCGTCACACTTCACACATAATAATATGTATATTTTATTTGCGATAAATAAAATCGAAAAACGTCCCACATATACAAATACATATCGTTCTTTCATCCCTAACAAAACTGTCAAATAAAATATTAAATAATAAGCGAGTGTCTTCTTTGCTTGACTGCAGCATAAAAAATTACTTCCTTTCTTCCATTCACTAAAAAAATCTGTGGACAGACCATTCTGTCCCTCTTTAATTAATTGCATTTTCCCTATTTAATTCTAGCTAAAAGCTGTCTTTGACCATTCAAAAGCCGAAAGAGATTGCACCGCTTTTTTGACATAAAAAACACATACAATATTGTCTAGTCAAATATATAAAATGCTTGCTAATCCTCTCTTGAAAACCAGACAATGAGAGTGGGTAATAATAATGTCCCTTTTTACCATTGGATACATTTTTACGGTGAAAATACTGTGGAATTAAGTTTTCTCATCTCTGTAATTTATTAAAAAATATACAGTTCATGACATTCTACAATATTTCTTATTGTGTACTTAATATGTATGAATGTGGACCCGATTTTTATTAAATATAAACCTTTTAATTAATAATATAATTTGTTTACGAATTATTCATTAAATATTAAAATATTGAGCATAAGATTACTTAACTTCTTCCATAATAATAATAGAACTTGTACATCTTTATTTGTGATATATTTTTTTATATTATTAAATAATTAAAATACTGGTGGAATTCCACTCAATGATAGATATAATGTAATTATTACAATTATTTAAGAGAAATATCAAACTCTAAATAATGTAAAAAAAATATGAGCTTTGACGTATTTGAGCTCTGCAACGATTTCCTTTATATTATTTGATTATATAATTATTTTATTTCAACTCTATGTTATTTACCCAAAAATATTATATTATATACATCTACATTTACCTCTTAATATCCTAAAATTAAAATAGAATAATACATTTTACTGTATATACAGGGGGGACTTGAAATATCTGAGCATATTTTAGGGGGTATCATAAGATTAATTGAAAAAATATATTAATATATTTTTTTTAATATTTTTATTATTAATTATTATTGAAAAATAATTAATAATATTATTTACGTATAATAGACATATATTACACTTAACAGTCACTACTGAGTACTTCAGAGAAACAGTTGATTCGAAGATGGTGGCCCAAAATCGATTCCAAGAGCACTATTAATATTATTAATTACTTTTTAATGAATATACAAAAATATTTAAAAAAAATTCAATTATTCTTATGATACCCTACCACCCCCTAAAATATTCTCAGTTATTTCAAGTTCACCCTTTATATAATAAAGCTTATTGGTTACAATGAATCTGTATTCAAAAGTCAAAAGTTGCTTCGGATATCATTTGAATTAAAATATATTCTTCTTTGTAATAAATTAATATCAAGGGTAATAAAAAAATCTAGGGCAGAATACATAATTTCTAAAACCTGCTAGTGACTTTTAATAAATAAAATTTGGTCATATACATACACTAATGTTTTATTTTAAAATAAATATTGAAAATATTGACTTTAAAATATAAACCGCGCTCTTCAATTATGAGCAATTGAAATACTGTTTTTTCACCCTCAATCTACATTAACTCATTCATTTAAAAGCAAATGTCTCACGAGGAAGCCATGCCTCTTGACAATTGTCCTCAATAAATAAAACGCGTGTAGTAAATGTTTTTGAAAGCAATAATAAAACGTGTGTTATAATATGTAAAGATATTGTGTTAGGTTAAAGGGGATGAGGATTAAGAAGACATGGGCGCTTGCCCCCGAAGAAAGACTCCCCGTCGCTTTTTGGCAACGATGCGCACTTAAACAAATAATTATCCTCGTATTTGCTATAATTCATTTTAAATATGCCCGGTTCACCATTGTGCCTTCAGAGCATTTGTCATAGACGCTATTACCACACCACCGTTGCCTATTATTGCTGTTATAATCATTATATCTATAACCTACTCTTTTTACAGCCGGAACACGAACTTTTCAGGAATCGTATCAAATTGATTTTTATTGAAAATAATACACATTTCTTACAAATCCCTCTCTAAAAGCATTGTTCTTTTTATGTATAAATTATATTTTAGCCCAAATTTTTTACTTTGTTTTAAAGAACTACTTAAAACACCATATACAATATGATAATTAGGCCAGTACTAACCTACGGTGCAGAAACATGGGTTATTACCAAGACTGAGGAGGATAGGCTACTTAGGTTCGAGCGGAAGATTCTTAGGAGGATCTTGGGTCCTGTTCAGGAGGCACCGGGACTATTTAGAATTAGACGGAACGATGAGATTTACTCATTATATAAGAGCGTGAACGTGGTGCAGTTTATTAGGGCTTTAACATTAGGTTGGGTTAAAGAGCAGGAGGGATAGTATCGGAAATACTATCCAGCAAGCCTGTGGGTAAGAGAAGGCAGGGTAGACCTAGGCTAAGATAAGGTAGTTACGAGTTTAGGAATTAATAACTGGAGGAGCATTAAGTGGAAGATGCTGGTGCGGGAAGCCTTGGTTCATCACTGAACTAGAGTGCTTATGATGATGATGATGACTTAAAACACCATTCTTGGGCTTATTTATCGTCCATAAAAATATATGTTAAATCATAGTCAGGCTACTTAATCTGATGGTAAATAATGATCACCTAATAAAATATTTTATATATTTTTTTTTTATTGAAACTAAAATATTTTTATCCTGATTATATAATGCCAGTACGATTATAAAAAAATATACTTAAGGGGGCCTAAGATTTTTTTCGTATAAAAAAATAATTTATCAATATTTATTTAAGTATGAACTCACTTTATGATGTCATCGCATCGGTTCAAGTTCAAGGTCAAGTTCAAATGCGAATACGTCAACAAGGTATTGTTATTTATTGGCAAGGTGCGTAGTGCATTTGTGTTGAAATTGTGCTGTACCGTACTTTGTTTACAAATTCAAATCAGGCGGTCAATCACCTAATAAGTAACTTTTTAAAATAATAATTAAAAATTGAAAAGTTCAACAAGCCGACTTGGACCATTAATGAAGGCGTGGTTGTGTTATATTAAATGTATTATTCCTCAGATTAAATTATTTTAAGTTCAATAAAAGACATTTTGTATATGTATAATGACTACATATACTTTTACTAAGTAGATTTTTTATTGTTTGGGGTGAATTTTTTGTCTCTAATAATAATAAGCTACCATCATTCCACGATAATACGAAGTAATAAATACATTGTAGCTTAAGCGATACCCATTTCATTTATTTAAAAAAATATTGTCATCATACCATATCAACCCTTAAAATTTACTCAATTATTTACAATTCATCACTTACAACAAAATATTTAATAATTATAGTAATTTCAAACGTTCACACAGACACAATATTATTGGTGTTGTCTAATTTAAAAAAAAATGGTTTCGAAATTTAACCATGATTTTTTTGTCATAAAAAATATTGCGAATCAATATAGCAAAAATTTATCATGTTTGCATATGAGGCGTTTGAAATAAAAAAATATTTTCAAAAATGGTTGTAACAGATTTTCTTAAGTCTAAGTTGTAATATTTGAATATCAATATATGTATTTAATTAATTTTATTTGATGTTATGCAATTATGATTCCAAAGAAGATGTGTGTTATGTTTTTCTGCTGTTGATCATTTTTTTTATTTTAAACTTCTAGTATTATATTCACCAATCTTGTCAGTATTGTAACCATGATTTGATATTAATAAATATAATTAAATAGTTGAAATGCGATAGTAGTGATAGAAAGTCACAGGCCATGTCCGGCGTTACGGTGGTTGGAGCTGGTGTTCTTTGTTCCGGTGACCGCTTGTCCAAAAATATGCTTTCAGCAAGATCTATCCTGTTAGTAGAACCAGTATTACAAGTATAACAGTTCTCCATTTCTCTATTCGTGCACCATTAAAATCCTATCCCATCCCTCTGCAAAATCACGTATAACCACCGAAAAGATGGACTTCAACGCCCTTCGTATAGTCTCCAAATTGAATCAGTCAGACATTCTAGACATAAATTATAAAGTGTTCATGTATTGCATCCCATCAATCTCATTATTTATAGAACTGATAATTTTCACTTATATATATTTGATATCAGACATTATACACCATTATAAATAATCTCAAAAACTCATATCAATAAAATTCAAATTGTTCAAAACCAGTGCCCTAAGATGGCCTTAGATCTGGAAACTGGCACATACCTTAAAGAAGTCCACGAGGACATTAGCAAAGCAAATATTGCAGATTTGATTAAAAAACATTACACTAAAAACTTCTCGACTAACCCAATCATAAGACATGTAAACAAAACAAAATATACCTCGAGGAAACCGAAGTTCATTTTATCAATGGACTTATTGATATTATTTAAAAAAATAAAGGGTAACTTTCTCATAATCCACTCAACCCAAATTGATGTTTTGTATTATTTATCAATCTTCATATTTGTAAATGGGTTTTTATTTTTTTCCCATTCTATCTATAATTTAATACTATTATTCATGTCAAATTTAAATAAAACATTCTCATGTTAGTTATAGGTAAAAGGATTTATATACTCTGTACACCTAAGTCTATTTCCAAAGATGTATTGTTCTATCAATCATTGTAAAAACTTATGCATAATAAAGAATTGTAATATATATTATAAAATATCTGGTCACCCGACAGTTAGATCAAGTAAATAAAAAGTAGCATACATTTTCCAATACATTCCATTTTAATCGAGGTAATCACTTGCTTTTTGTTTTTATTTTACAATAATTAATTAAATACAAATTATAAACAAGTAATTTCTGGCTTTTACAGCAGCACTTTTAATTTATCGATCTACTTGTTTGGTGATTAGAAAATATTCTAATGTCTAATTTACCAACAAATCCGAATCACGTAAATAAAACCAAATAGGCTTCGAGGAAATTGATATCGTTATAAAATTAAAGTAACATTCACATAAGTCACTCGAACACACAAATTTGGTATTTATTTATTTTTGTTAATATTCATTTTATTGTCATTATTTATTAGGTTATTTTTTCCGTATTTTTTATTATTGATATACTAATATAATATCTCATAAAATTTTCATGTTAATTATAGGTATATAAAATGATTTATTTATTTATTTTTATATTCAAATTATATTATTGTATCATGCTGCAGTACCACTAGAGCATTACGGGAGATACCAAGTCGCAGTGATCTAATTCCAAAGATGTATTATATTAATTCATGCTTAACAATATCTACGTTGTACAATATTCTAAAGAATATTTTCACTAATATCATTTTAAGAATAACAAAAAGTTTATTTAATACATAAAAAAAAAAATTAATTTAATCAAAAATAACACTCTATTGTTAGATTTTTTAAGTATGTTTAACAATAGTTATTTGTAGGTCTTATGAAGTGTATCTTCATTGGCAAATGAGTAGATATTGAACATGGCAGACGGATTGAGCGATAAATAACAGATCTTGGGTGGACATGGGGGTGCTGCACAAAATGAATAATGTAAGTTTGAAACAAACTCAGTTCATTGTTGGTGGTCCCCCTTTTATTGTGTTACAAATTTTGCAGAGGCCAGTATAATAGCTACCAGGGGTTACTACCAGAGCCAATAAATAAAGAGACCTCCTACTCGCACTATGGCAGCACCCTTAAAAATCATCCCCTCTTGGAGCTTGACAAACCGCACAATTTACCACTGTCCACCATCCTTATCATTTCATACTTATTATGAAGCAACAAATCAATCTAATACAATTATCGCAATGCAAGCCAAGTATACAACATATTTTTAATTGAGCTTCAGAGAATTTAAAAGTTTTCTCGTGACTCCAATAGTATCAAGTAAAAATGAATAAAACAAGGCCCAAATAATATTTTGTTATAAATAATAATAAAATAATTTATTATGACAGTATGAGCCGCCTTGTGGCCCAGTGGTTAGTGTAACGGATTCGTGAGTGAAGACTCCCGGGTTCGATTCACGGCACCGGAGTCACTTGGTAGATCTACTGTGTGGTGGCCTGGGAAACCATCTCTACTATATTCTCCCGCAAAGGCCAAGGTGGCCTGGCCAACCCCTTATAAAGGGACTCCCGCCAATAGGGAAGGCGTCACGGTATTTTTTTTATTATGACAGTACGACAATGTGTAGATTTATGATGACGTGTTGTTTACTATTAAGTCAACGCTTGACCCTTCACAAGGTCACAACATAACCTCTCAGATGTCGTCTTGTGAAAGTGTGACACAGTTACAAGTTTTTTCAATGAATATTTTAATGATCCCGTTATGTTCCTAGATTACTATTACTATTTCTGTGACTATAAGAGTAACTGAGTTAACTGCGAGAATACATATGGATGTGAGAAAGTGCGTCGTGTGTAAGTGCGACATAAGGTTAACAGTGACTTTGCTGTTGATGATGATGGTCATTTTCTAGTATCAGTTATTATATCTAAAGATTACCAGCTAGTCTTGCAGTCACCAGCTATAAGAATAACTAAAACAATGAAAGGTTATGTGTAAATGTCATTACATACGGCGTAAATTCTAAATCTTGCGCCAATATGATAGAAAAAAGCTTGATATTCTCAATATTTTAAATACGATCAAATAATTTAAAAAAAAATAACTAGCAGACTTGGCCTAATTATGGATGTCTCAATATTTTATACACATACATGTTGTTTATTGATAAACATGTTGTTTGGTGATAATGATACTGTCAATAATACAACCGCGAAATGTTTACTTTATATCAATTGCGTCTAATTATCATAGCAATTAAACGTTGTTGTTTTAAGTATCATAATTATTATTGCATATTGACATTTTGTTAATTTTTTATATGAGCAATACAATATCATCAAATTTATTTTGAAATGTAATTCAAATAATTGCTGCCATACATATTATAAAACCTTTATTACATATCATCTATTTTCAACATGCATTAATTTATTCAGTAATAATTAATTTCAGCTATTAATGAAACGCGACTCATAATAATCTGATTGACTGAAAATTCTATTTGAGATCATGAAAACTTTAATTATTATAATTGATGTGGTGCTGGTTAGTGCTCAGTTATATTATAGGCCCTAAAATAATTGTGTTATTGTAATAATTCATAAATTATAATGATTGCCAAATAATAAAGGGGTTCGGTCGATGAACTTATATCTATAGAAGTATCATGCGTATTGTTTACATACATTATCGTCACGTCTACATGCATATATTATACATAAACTTCACACATGCACGGACTGTGGCTACCTGCAACACTATATTCTCTAAAATACGACATTAGAGAGCAACAACATTGTTTAAAAAAAACATCTAAAATGATCAATTAAATTGGTTACATAGTGACATTTTACTTGTCGTTGAATATATGATGCACTTTTTAATGTCGAACTTTAGCATATTAAGTGAAAAACGGTGTGATTTTATTATAAATATCGACAAAGGACAGATAAACAGTACGAGCTATAAAAGTAGCGCTCCAAGAGGCTGTCATACGAAATCTTTGATGAAAAATGCATCTTTGTCTCCCACGTTTTTCACATTTCACAAATATAAGGTAGTTGGGTCGGGTATTCGCTCTTTTCAATAATATTTAAAACGAGAGTTGAATTAAGTATCAGTGTTGTTATATTGAAATGCTAACAAGTAACCAGCGTGATAGCTCAGGGGATAAGACGCGTGACTACTTATACTGTGGTCATAGGTTCGAATCCCACTCAAGTCAAGAATTTTTAAAATTTATTTGATCGGTTATTACAACTGGGAGATCGGGAATAATATTAATAAAATCCCGATCGATCGTCTTGATCCAGGTTTACTCTGATTTCCTGGATTATAAGGTAAATACTGAGGCGATTATTAAGTCGGGCAGAGCCGCTATGTCGGTGACCTGTGGAACTAGTAATAGTTAAGATCACCGACAGACAATTAACACGTTGTTGTGTATAAATACCTCCTCAAAGAAAGCTCCATCAGAGATGTAGGTTCTCTGGTATTCCAGAAGACTGTGTTCTCTTAATAAAAAAATAAAGTAATTTTGCTTCTATTGAGTTGTAACTACGTTCAATCTTTTCAATTCGTCGTCGACGATTTGTCCGTCGATAGGACGAATATATCGGTCCGCTTTAGCTACTTTGGTCAAAAAGTGTGGAGGAAAAGGCGGTCTATAGTATTTGAATCCTTCTCAAAGTGGTTCCGGCACGTTATTCACCGGACCTCCTCTCTTTCTATATATCCTAACGGACGTCTTCCCTTCTCCTTCACACCGGATCGTTCTCCGGTGCTCCGGTCCAGATCGAAAGTTATCTGACACTTGGACTGTCGACGGCTACAAACTTGAAAGAAGAAAGGATAAAAAAAACGAGCCACCGGAAGTTTTCTCCCTACTTCGTTTCGCGATTTCAAAAGAAATGCGTACCGATTGAGTTTTCGTGCAAGGCTTTTCACAAATCTTGGCTGTAAACCCCTTCGAATCAACAATCAACCAACCAACCACGATACAACTGATGAGAGACTATTATTATTATACTTTTAATATACATTGGACGTTACTAGTGACAATAATAATAACACCCATATTAAAAACAGTATATTTGGGTAGAACCAAATTTGAATTCAATAATAATATTATCACATTGGACTGCTTTTATTGAAATTATTTGTACATTTAATTATATGTATTTGTAGTGGAAAAGTCTACCCTAACCTACGTGATGAGCTATTCAAAATTACATAACTGATTACATGGTTTTCGAACAAATGGCACATTGGGTTGCACCTGGGTGAACTCTTTTCCACAAATTCTGCCACTTATAGGACTTATTTAGGAGTGACCTTATATAGCAACACTTATATTATGTCTTCATATACCTTACTTTATTTTTTTATATACATTCTATTAATACATTTTATACAAACATTTTTTTAATTTTAGTATTATTTATTTTTATATATAAATATGTACATTTCATTTTTGTTTACCTTTTTTATTACTATTGTTTTGTCTATAAAAAAAACTCTTCTGAGCGTGTATATGGAAATAAATAAATAAATATCAAAGTAAAAGCCAACAAGAATTACCGCTGGTTATCCTTACGGTTAGGTTTATCTCAAATCAAGTTAACGTACTTGTCTACTTAAACAAGTTTTTGGGGTGTACCTTTTTTCTTATTTAATATTTAAAACGTCACGTAGCCAGAGATGTGCCAAAGTCAAACGAATATTGTAGTAGTATACCTACCCTTTTTCCCATGAAGTGCAATAAATCAATATAAAGACAGATGGAAAATAGACAGTAGTATAACACGAGATTAATCATAATGACATCGAGTATCTTATCTTATCATTAATAATAAATTGTAATATAATATTCGTTTGACTTTGGCACATCTTTGCACGTACCACATTTGTCAAATTTCGAATAATTGGTGATTTTAAATGAGTTTTTCCTACCAGTTATTGAATGCTGTCAACCTAATAGTCAGCTCATCTCTAATGTAAGGTTGAAAACATATAATAATATGCTATTTTAAATGTACATTCAAAATGAAGACACGACTTATAGTATAGATTAAATAATAAAATTAACTGAATGATGATTCTACTTTCTACCCCTTTTGCAACTTTATATACCAAAATCATACGAAGGAGTAATTACTTACTTTAAAAAAATCATTGTATTGCACTCTAAGGTACTATTATGTATATTTGGTCAAAGGACATCAATAATCGGACGTTATATGTTGTTTTTGTAATATGATAGTCCAAGACTAGACCAGACTACACTTTCCTATAAAATAGATTGGTAAAAATACGGCATTACTCGCATTTCACCTTCTCTTTGTGTTCTCTATGGCAAATCCTTTCAGCCAATACTCCAATGCAAATAATGTATGTAATCTCTTCAAATCTTCTTCTTGCCCTGTAATATCTCATGCGACATGGAAAACTATTTAGTTGGTATATATTTTAATGATTAAACATAAATTGTTTTTTTTATTGAATATGATTGATAGTTAAAAGTAATAATTATTAAAAATAACTCAATAAAAATGGTTAATTAATCTGACCACAATTTCAATCAAGCGCGTTATAAAAGTTTCAAATAATATTACAATCTTGACATAATTTTGGAATACTTCTGTACCAAATTGATTCATATCATTTAGGAAGTATTTAATGGATATATATATATATATATATATATATATATATATATATATATATTACAATCTTGACATACTTTGGAATACTTCTGTACCAAATTGATTCATATCATTTAGAAGTATTTAATGGATATATATATATATATATATATATATATATATATATATATATATATATATATATATATATATATATATATATATTTCAAATATATTAAAGGATTTCATGTTATGCCAAAAAATATAAATAAAAAATTATTTTGCCTATTTTAAATTTTTGGTGATCGTGTTGGCATTACATGAAATATTTGAAGTTCAATTAAACACATGTTTTATATATTTATAGGGTGAACTTGAAGTAACTGAGAATATTTAAGAGGGTGTTTAAGGTGTCGCAAAAAAATCAATATTTTTTTTCTATAAAATAAAAATATTGAGTTTTTGCCGCCATATTCAAATTAGCTGTTTCTGTAAAGTATGCAGTAGTGTCTGTATTGTATCGTATCTTTTAAATAATTTAGGAAACAAGCAATTTTTTTTGGGTTAAAATGGATTTAGAAGAAGTAGACTTTTAAATCATCGTGATTCTCCGATTTGACGAGGTGAAAACTCAAGGGTAGTGCTTTGTGAATATAATGTAAGTGGAGAGGTTTCTTCCATTGCCTACTTATTGATGTATATCAAATAATTTTAGACATTCAAAGGGCTTCTAATACCCACATAAAATATTATAATATCGGCGATGATCCATGTTTGCTAATTTGTGACAAATGGTTGTAACATTGTTAACGTTGTTTGTGAATATAATGTAAGTGGAGAGGTTTCTTCCATTACCTACTTATTGATGTAGATCAAATAATTTTAGATATTGAAATGGCTTTTAATACCCACATAAAATATTATAATATCGGAGACGGTGATGATCCATATTTGCTAATATGTGACAAATGGTTGTAACATTGTTAACGTTGCTTGTTACTCCCTTGTCAGACAATAGTGGATTTGATTTGCCGTTTACGACCATCTCCTTCATCAATATACAATCGGAGCCGGAAACATCTGTTGAATGATTTGTTTCTTACCATTCAAGGTCTAAAACCAGTGACTAGATACATTTACAATAGTAGTCGAATACAACTAATCATACGAAGAAAACGACACACGTTAACGCTCGTCCGTCTTCACGTCAATCACGATTATTGGCTGAATTACTTTCATACGAGCTGAATGAATTGACATGCAAATTGAACAGACAAGTATTCAATATTACTCGATTAAATATTTCTATAAATTAATTAATTAGATTATAGTTAGAATGAGATATTACAGTATGTTTCAGGTAACACTCCGCTCACATAACTCAACCACATCTACGGTCATTCCATATTACTTGACCTGGAATGTGTCATAATATAATATGTATACTATTAAGATAATAAACATTTTATAAAAAAAATCCAAAATTATACAATTCTTTGATCGATCTACAAAAGTATGATATCATTTTGAGGGCGGGTAAAACGGTGAAAAAAATACCAAATTTAATATTCTATTGAAGAAGTATAATATAAATTTCGATTCTTTGAAACCAATTTTGTTTCCTTCACAAATCTGATAAGTGGGTTAGTATAAGAGCCTCCAATACGAATATTCAAATAGTTTTATCGTGCTTAGAGTTTTTTTATCGACATTATTTGTATTTATCTTTAATAAATCATACAAGAATATTGTTTGATATTTGTGTTTACAAATCTTATATTATTGTTGAAAATAAATCTATGAACAAAATTTATTGTATCGATAAAATCATTTACTTGTTAAACATTTATTTTATTACATACATTTATTAAAAGATATCTCATGAATTATGATTGTACATATATATAGTTTCTTTAAAGTAAATATGTATTAAAATTTAAAAAAATCCGATAACAAGTATTTTTAAGGTACATTTTTTTCTACCATTAGATATTTTAAATGAACACATTTATTTATGTATATGACCAAATTTTAAATTACAGTAAATCCATAAGTATTATTTATTAGGAGTCGTTAGCATGTTTTAGATACTATGTATTCTGCCTTAGATTTTTATTTATTACCAAGTAGAAAATATTTTAATTCAGATGATATCAGAAGAAAATTTTGAATACAGATTAATTGTAACAAATAAGCTTAATTATATACAGGATGGAGTTATATACAAAATATTTTTATTATTAATTACGTATAACAGACATAATACACAGGTGACAATAACTACTACTTAGTACTTCACAGAAACTGATTACAAGATGGTAGCTTAAAATTAATTAATATATTTTTTTACTTATTCTTACGATATCATACCACCCCATAAAATATTCTCAGTTAGTTCAAGTCCACCCTGTATAAAAAAAGTCATATATCACTATGTAAACAATTTACATGATCAATTCGGATTGCTCTCAAGTGTAGGTTTTTAAGGCCTACAATACTGTGGGTGTCCACATCCCGCGTATGTGTATAATATGCGCATATAGTAGATGAATGTAAGTAGAGTAGCTTAGCTTATTAACATGTTATTTTAATGGGTTATTGGTTATGTGCGTGTATTTTATTATGTGGATCTTTTGATCTGTAAGAGCAAGTAATAGTCCGACTCCTAATATAAACTTAGTTAGCAATTCAAGTCACGGACAAGCCAGTATCGGAGAACAACTAACCTTCTTAGAAGAAACCTCTGAAGACATACATATACCACCCCCATTGCGCCACATCATCCCCCTTATAACTACCCCCTGCCCTGCTCTGCCGTGTCTCCCAGACAATTGTCCCGGTTGTTTGACTTTTCCCAAATCGAACTGTAATTGATAAGCGATCACATATATCCTCATATTTAAAGAAATAACATAAAATTTATGCATACAATATTTCCGGTACGTTTGAATATTTTGAATTCGAATTTTACATTCAGCGATTTTAACAGTTAACAAGGGAGTGCGTATTTCTAGTATAAAATAATAATTGTGGAATAAAGTGGAGTGCTTAATTAATTATAATGGGGTTTTATCAAGTAATGATCAACTGCATACAAAAATCGCGGATTTAAAACTTAATATTCTTTTTTTATTTGTGGTAATTTGTATGAAATTTTGGTCATGTTATTATACATAATTTACATGTTTAAATCACACCTTATCCAGGTTAAATATCCACTATGTGAAAATGGTTAACTTCTCCACTAACTCCTTCATACAAAATATAAACGAAATCAAATATATTTCACATAAGCGAAACTTAAAATTACTACTAAAATGTTTAAGGGACATTTCATAAAAAAAAACTTTATATTCTTCACAATGATTTTACTATATTTGTGCTTCATAATATTTTTGTTTTATTCATATATGTAGTATTAAGTATTTGTTTATGTTATTATTAAAAATTTGTTTAATTCTCGTTTCATATTATATATACATTGAAACGACAACGTGTTATTTAAAAGAAAAAAAAGATTTTTATTTTCCCCTCTTTTGAAATCGTTGCATCTCATTAAATGTACCATAATTTTTTTGTAGTTTTAATGCGAAAGACAGAAACGATATGATAAATGAAGAAGATTTATTAATATCTGAGAAATGAATTTTCAAAACATTAAAAGTTCCTGTAAAATCACTGTTTTTAAAATAGAAAATACGTTGTCATTTTAAAGGTGCGATTTATTTATTTATTCATACGTCTTGGGGTCTTTTTAGGAGATGTTTGAAATTTGGTTTTTAGACACAAAATTGTGTTAAAATTATTACAGTTATAAAAGTCACTATCAAGTCGATTCTGCTTAATGTAATATAATTATTACAAGTTTTTACATTGATTGATAGAAGAATACATCTTTGGAAATAGACTTAGGTGTAAAGAGTGTTTACATCTTTTTACCTATAAATGTTTTATTTAAATTTGACATGAGTATTTAATCATAGAAAGAACGGGAAAAAAATAAAAACCCATTTACAAATTTGAAGATTAAAAAATAATAACAACGATAAAAGCACTATTAACAAAACAGTTACAAAATATAATTAATTTACTATAATTCTGGATGAGTCAGAGATAACCTGAATGAGGATTTTATTATTAACCCATGACTACAGTATTTGTTATATCGTCTGTTGGTATTGTGTATACAAAAGTTTGTATCTTGATTTTTCTCTTCATAGGTGTGGTGTGGGAACGAGAGTTGGTTATGTCGATTCTAAATGTACCATTTTATAAGCGATACATTTGATATGGTTGGTTTATATTTATTGGTTTTATTATTTAACAAGGCACTTATCCAATGTGCAAAGGTAATTGTTTATTGTTGTATTGTAAAGTCATAAGAGCTGTGCGCATGTGCCCTTGTATCCCGATGCTTTTCAGCTTCCATACGAAGTCAGTCGACGTCAGCTACGGTTGGCCGAGGACGTGTCCTGTCTAAGCCTTGTACTTTAAATATATATATTAACAAGAACCACCTTTTGCTAATATCACGTAATATTAAAGTACGGAGTGCTCGCCGCATAGCCGTTGTGTGTTAACTAAAGTTAAACCGAGGACTGCCCGTACGTGCGGATAAGGAACTTTCAAAACTATCAACCAACAACTTCAGAAACAGCCCACATTTCAAACTTACAAGTATGTCATTATTATAATTATAAAAACACAACACTGCTATGAATGTGCTCGGTTTGTTTGTTGGGTTTTATCGTCCAAATGTCGATTGATACGGAGGTGGGGTTTGCCTTGCAATGCCGGGTTACACATGAAAACTTTTCATATTTTTGAAACTTTTCAATTCGAAACGCTCGAAACTTCTAACACTTCAAAAAATAAGTGTCCCGAGCTTAGATATGATACAACGGAGCAAACACTTTCACGAAAACACCGACCCGGACCAAACAAAGTTTTTGATAAAACAGTATGAATAATCGAGCAGTTGGCTTAGTACCTATATTGTTGTATGCTTTGAATAAAATAACAATTTTCGACTAATACCTAAAATAAATCATTAAAAAATATAACAGTATTGACAACGAAAAATATACATATAATATTTTGTACCACTTGTTTGTCTTGTCTGTAAAAAATGAATCATGATATGATATGTTTATATGCAATTAAATAAATATATTTAAAAGTGACCTTAAAAAATAAAAGATTGTAGAAGTTACATTAATATATTACAATTTCTTTACATTGTTCATATAATACAAAACATATTATCAATTAGATTCCGATGTACAGAATATATAAATATTTTTACCAATAACTATCATTTTTATGTGAAATTAGAGATACTTAATATTAAATAATAAAAAGTATGGAAAAAAAAACATTTACAGATGAAGATGAAGATTAATAAAAAATAACAAGAATAGACTCTACATTAACAAAAAAAAATTAGTATTATGCTTAAAACTAAAAAAACAGATTTATTGGGTAAAACCAAATTTGAATCGTGTAAATTATTTTTAAATTTTCTAATGATATCAATTTTGAAGTTCATTGGTAAAATGTACTTACGTGTCCTCGAATCATATTTGGTTTTATTTATTTTAGTGTATAGTTTACTACTCAAGTCTGCGATATTTGCTTTGATCATTTTTAACTTTATATCCTCGTGGAATTTATAAATTATATTATATTAACCAGCGTAATAGCTCAGGGGATAAGACGCGTGGCTACTAATACTGTGGTCATAGGTTCGAATCCCACTCAAGTCAAGAATTTTTTAATTGATTTGATCGGTTATTACGACTGGGAGATCGGGAATAATATTAATAAAATCCCGATCGATCGTCTTGATCCAGGTTGACTCTGATTTCCTGGATTGTAAGGTAAATTGTAAGGTACTGAGGCGATTATTAAGTCGGGCAGAGCCGCTCTGTCGGTGGGCTGTGTAACTAGTAATAGTTAAGATCACCGACAGACAATTATCACGTTGTTGTGTATAAAAAACCCTCTCAAAAAGACCGTTTCTAAAAATAAAAAAAAGCTCTTCGGAGCCTAAATAAATAAATATTTTTTTTTATATTTAATAAAATGCTTCATGTCGGACAATCTTAACGGGTTTCAGTATGAAGAATGTCACATATTCGGTGATAAATCCTTTGCGGTAAAAAATACATTGGGGTGAAAATTTTCCTCGCATACTCATTTCCACAGATATATAGAGACAAAGTGCACATAAAGCCTTAATTTGGCCGAGTACTGGACTGGAGGGGTCATATGAAAAGTTAATTGCTCGCAAACTGCCGAAACGTAACTCGGCATAACAAATGCGGTGGACCTTTTTTGGCCATTGCAGGACCGCCTCACCCCACTGTGCTATTCGCGGCCGTCGTGTAAATGAAGGATAAAAGCCTTCAACAGTGTTGAATTGAAGGATTTTAGAATCAAAAGCTACCAAATCTAGGTCGAAGCAAATCGAGAAAAGCAGAAAAATGAAATCTTCTATGGAATCATCATTGTATAACATGAAAACTTAAATAAATTTCTATAATCAAATATTACAGCTTAGGCTTGCGAGAATCCATTACAATCAATATTTGTAAAAAAAAAGGATATTTTGTTTCTGAAGCATGGCTTATCATGTCCGAGAATTATCTGCCAGTAGACAACAATTGAAACAAATACTAATACTTCGATCACATTTCAATCTTATCGATTTATTGTAGATAGTGATGATGTCTGGGTGGTATTCCAAAATTAAAGAACATTATTTAGTGTAATTTAGATACTTTTTTATTTACGTGTCAGGAAAAATTGGTGCCATCATGGGGATTTTTTTAATTAATGATTTATATTTATATTCTAGAGAAAATACACGGACAAGCCTATAAGTTAAGTTAAAATAACAAAGGTAATGTTTTTCAACTAAGCGTTTTAAGGGAATAAATGTCAAAGGGCGTATATAAAATTAAGTAATAAGTTGTTATATTTTTAATGAATTAAAATGGCACGAATTTATGTGATATTGTATCCTTTTATTTGTAAACATATTTGAATGCCGGTTAAATGACTAATACCACAAACACTTGTGTGACTGATTTATAAATATTGACTTTATGTGAGGCATGATTTATTTAAATTGTTTTATTTTTTCCTGTGTTGCTTTGACCAAGTTCATTTGGAGGTGGATTGTCAGGAAATAAACAGCAAGAACTCGTGTAATAGAGACTGTATTTTCGGTAATTTGATTTTTTCCCCTGTTCTTTACTTTCATTACTATGTTATCAAATTTAAAAATAATCCCATTATGGATCATAGATGACAGATTTTATCGGGTCGAAATCGTCTCGGATCTGTCTTTAATCTCTAGCGGGCAATTTCGATTTGCCAACTCGTTGACAGTCGTCTTGTGCCGAGTCCAAAGTTTTTCGATTATTATTCGTCGACTTAGGAGTCCACCCGCCGCCCCATTTCGCCCCCTTTTTGCCTTATGAGAGGCACACCCCGGTCTCGGCATCTTTAATTAATTTGACGAATTAGGGCTTTTTAAGTTGCGGAAACGCAACGAAGGCGCCTCGGAAGGTAATTAATGATTGAATGATTTTCGGCCCTTGGAACTTGGATGACCCTCTTTCTCGAGAAAGCCCAAGTCAATCTTCTCAGAATATTTGTAAGCTATGAATTGATATTGTTTGTAATATACAATAAGTATCTCCCGTGTCTAAGGTTAAGTCGGTTAAGGGTTGATTGCTGAGTGAAGGGTCGTAGGCCTGAATTATAGTATCGAACATTCTAATATGCAACTGGCTTGGATTCTTCTTATACTGTTCGATTAAAATCCACATCGTCTATAGTTTAATTCAGACTAAATAGAATTTTAATACTATATCAACCCACAAAATAATATTTTATAAATATATACAGTGGTAAAAAGCATATAGTTTTTAAATAAACTTTTACAAGTCAGATACATATCTCGAATAGTAAAAAATAGTATGGTAGAATTGTGTCATTAATATTACACTAAAATGACTCACATCCTTTTATCATAAAAAAATAAATAATTTTGAAATAAAATATTATAAATTGTATCATTCTATAAATACAGAACAATGTAATAAAACCAATGCCTATCCAACCAGTATTCGGCCGCATTCAACATTCTAATTTCTCACAAGAATATAATTTTTTTTAATGATAATTAATGTGTGAAAATTATAAAATTCTTATTGAACAATTCAATTAAACTGTGTGTTAATATCCGAGAATTTTTAAAGAATAATACAATTTTTCAATTGATAAAAATAAAGCCGCGCAGTGTCCATTGCTCCAAGACACTTCAATGCACTATGATTATTACCCAAATATAACTAACGTTAAAAATGATAAAGGAAAATATTGCAGATTTGAGTACACTAAAATGGATACAACCAAATATGATTCAAGGAAACAAAATTTCATTTTACCAATGAACTTCCAAAATTGACATCATTAGAAAATTTCATAACTTTGAAATAATTGACTCGATTCAATTTTGGTTTTACCCAAGCAATATGTTATTTAGTTTTAAACATAATACTTTGTATTTATTTTAGTTAATGTAGAGTCTCTTCTTCTTGTAATTATATATTAATCCTCATTGTTGTGTAAGTCGCTGCATTTTATCCTTTGGGTTGACATATTAAATAGATCAATTCAGTTTTAAATAAATATGCTTTTCTTTAATTTAATTTATGTTTTTTTTTTATTGAATATTATTAAAATGAATTATATAATGGGTAAGTCAGCAAGTTGATATGTGTCCCTGTAAAGCGGCGTAAAATAGCCCCTTGTACGAAGGAGTCTCTATTGTCTTAAGCCTTCACGATGCGACAAACTTCCCTTCAAATCCACCCCTGAAAAGCCTTCACATTTGACGAAAATTACCCCCATGACGTTTTATATTTCCGCACCGGAGTGAATTTTCCCTGTTTACTCGTATGTATTAAAATATTTATATATTTATTTTTCAATAAACTGTGTTCTTAATGATAAAATAGTACTGAGGTTCATTTTCTCCTGTTTGACATCATCCATACAAATTTATGCAAATAAATTTAGCTGTTTTAATTGCATTATTTATTCATGAAGGAACAAAGTTTGCAATCAATATATTTTTTTAATGAAACTTAAATTATTTTATCATATATCTGGTGTCAATAAAGACAATGGGTTCAACCGGGGCCATCGAAAGATGTTTACACGGGCCTCCAGGTTTCAATGTGTGACGTCAGCGCTGAAGTCGCAAATACAGTACCCGAAGTATGGAAATCTTAAGGGGAAATTATAAACATTTCAAGCCACTCTAAAATACATATTTACACAACGATCATCATGAAAAAAATATCACATATTCTCATATACCTACTCTATACTATTATTACATATTTAATTGCATAAATATCATATTTATATTTGTATTAAATCAATACGACCAAAATATCTAATAAAACTCATTCATTCAACGCATTTATGATCCAAAAAAATATTCACAATTAAACTAATCTCACTTATATTCCATAAAAGCTTGAAAATTGAATCAGTGTGAAGTTTTGTTGATTTTAAATGCTCAGCAAAGCATAGCGGGTACATAAATAATGTCGGCAGTATCGGATCCGCCTGCATTTTTGTACATCACCGTCATTGTATGGATATATCGTAATATTATTATTATTTGGGTAGTATTCTCTGTTGGTGGTAGGCCATTTATGAATTGTGTATATCCCAACAAGTCGACGCCAGTAGATTTATATGCAAACATAAATTCGAGGCTGTTCTGCTTTATGTTTGATGCAACTGAACTATGGCCCTGGATTAACACTAACTGATCTACTTCATACTGTCTCCTCAATGAATCGTCCTTCAAATATTCATATTGTTGAATTGGCCTCAATTGTGGGATTTATTTAATGAACATATGACTATATACTATTTGGGAAATTTCAATGAACCATTTCAAATCGGGTAAAAGCAGAAAAAAACGCACACCATCTTTTGAATAATCATTTTATTAAACCCAAATGAAGGACAGTTAAACTAATTATTAGCTTAATAATCAAATATTACAACATGGATTTAAGAGAATCTGTTACAAATCACAACCAATATTTGAAAAAAAAACATTCAATTCTGAACGCCTCAGTTAAATAAATAAATGTACAACCGCATAGATGAATATTTTTGGGTTTAGATATGAAATTATCATTGTTTCTTTATATAATTTCTTTTAGTTTTATATAAATGATAATTATCAACACATAATTAATTTTTTTGTACAGTTATATAGTGTTTTTGAGAAGTTTATAATCCACTTTGATCAATGATAAAACTCATAGGTGAACATTATAATTATTAAACAAACAATAAGATACAGCATTTAGGAAAAAACTGAACAATTTAATTTTAAGTTAAAACTTTCAAATTCGACTCTTACATTTTTTATAAACTAATTTACAGCGTGACAAATGTAAACATGTTAATTTTAACTTTATAAAAATGAAATTCGTGTCTATCTCTAGTCTTTTTTATTAGTGGGTCATATATCAGTTAATTTTTATAAAAAAATCATTTTTTTAGTAAATATATATATAATTAAATTTATTATATTGAAATGGAATTTACTTTAATCGATTTAGCCGAAAGCGAAACATGATTTAAAGGCGCCGCGACGCTGAAATTATCTGTCACCGCAAAATCAATATGGTTTTTTTTATCATTATTATTACGATATAAAAGAGTGCCGGGAGATTTACTGAAAATACACAAGACACATATTGATGTTAAAGTAAAATGTTGTGCTGACAATATTTTTCAGCCGAAATTCTTTAGAGATTCGCTGAAAATACTTCAACGTATCGTGTTTGCGAACGCGGCGACTTTATGTCGCTATGATTTTTGTCACGTTTTATAGCCGATGTGGAATTTTAAGACAGAATCCAAGGGTTTTTTATATCCGTATTTATATATGAGACAAAACGTGAAACCGAACAAATATTTTATAAACAAAGACACGCGGAGTGAATTTCACACGAAAACTTGTTGGAATAAAATAACACATGTTTTGCAAGATCATTTCTATTGTGGTAATGTATTTTAAATATTATTTAACAAATTAAGGTATGTGTAAAAAAGGTAGTTTGATGAAAAAATATTTCTACCAGGATGGATTACAGTCTCTAGACGAGATTCCTCTTTATATTTTTTTTTATAATTTAGACGTGCTTTTCACATATTCACATTGATATTTGAAAGTGTCTGCAGTATAACTGATCCTTGTTCATTGGATCGAAACTAATATGACTATTGTATAGAATGTCACGACGACTGCATCGCGAAACTTTAAAAACTATATTTCAGGAACAAAATTGCAATAAATGTATTGAAGGTGTCATGTCATCACTGGGATGAAATATAAATTTAAAAAATTAGGATTGGGAACATTATATACTAATAATATATAATTTATTGCAGGTATGGCAAAAAATAATACTTACATTAAAGTTTTAACGATTGAAGTTTACATAAAAAGAGTTGGGCCTTTGATTAGACGAAGATTAAATTATGAAACCAGTTATTGCAATTATTACAAAATTGCAATAAATGTATTGAAGGTGTCATGTCATCACTGGGATGAAATATAAATTTAAAAAATTAGGATTGGGAACATTATATACTAATAATATATAATTTATTGCAGGTATGGCAAAAAATAATACTTACATTAAAGTTTTAACGATTGAAGTTTACATAAAAAGAGTTGGGCCTTTGATTAGACGAAGATTAAATTATGAAACCAGTTACGGGAGTTTTTTTAATTTGATTTTTCCTAGAACTTATGAAGTATTATGAAATACTTTTTTCATTACGTCACTAGCGCTATTTAATATTTTCCTTGATTATTTGAAAATCAAGGTGATTTCAGACCATTTTTTTGAGCTACCATATAAGATTTGTTTCAATATTTTGACCTTTGCTTTTTCAGTTACTTTTGCAATCTTTCAGACAGCTAAAGGAGTGAAACCCTCTCAAAGCGGACATGTAGTTTTATTGGCTTGCTTTACAACCAAGCCGCAAATAAAATGTTCAGCTAATATGACGAGACGAGATTCGCATAAAATTTAATTCGAAACAATGGTGTATTCTCTATTCTCATGTATGGTTAATAATATGTGTCTGGCTGTCTTTTGTCTGTCCCACAACTTCTCGAGACTGTTGGTAATCAAAATTGAACTCGTCTAAAGTAATCAAACAATATTCTTGAATGCTTATTTTCACTCCGAGAGTGTCAGTTGTATTGAAAATATACTATTCTTGGTCATAAATATAAAGAATTTATTAATATTTTACAGATCCCCCTGTTTCATTGAATCATAGTATGGAAAATTAATATGGTCTCTTTGATTTGTCATCGGTTCTCATTACTGTTACTGAAAAAGAGACTCATATAATGCCTTCGCTGAAATTCGATCTGAGCAAATGTGTCGCTGTCGAGTATCTTGTTTTTTAGGCCTTGTGGAATCAGATTGTGTGTTTAGGTCGATCTTTAGCCAGATAAAAGTACTTTTTCCTTCGTTCATTCTTTTCATTTCCCATACCCCCCAAATGGCATTAGCCTTATGTGTGCTTGTATCAGAAAGAGATCGAGACAATATTACTTTCGGATGAAAATGGGGATCAAAATTTAAAAAAAAAGAAGGTGTGGATTTAGTCAGCGGGGGGCAAACATTAATTAAGTCGATTATAATTTCAACAGCGATTAAACTTGTATGGAGTCGGCTAATTCTGATTCACTTACTCCTCTTTTTGGAGCTAAAGTGAAACGGGTCGAAATAATTTGATTTTGAAAAGGCCTATTTTGCTGTTGGAAAGGTTTTTTTAAGGAGAGATTCCGTTTCGCTTCGTTCATTCTGTTGCTATTCGAAAGATACTGCAATTAACATTAATGTTGTCTCGGATTTAACTGGCAGTGTTGTGAATTTGGCGTTATTTTCTCAGTAGTTATGCAAGTCGGCATCTTGTAATATTTATTACAAGGTGCATCGGCAATGTCGCTATTTGTATTATATTCCTGTTATCTGTGTCTCGTTTTGCAGCCATTATTGTTCAATATATTTAGTATGAGGGGAGAAGAGGTGGTGATATATTGTAACAACCCCTATTTGTTCATACAGTGCACGATAGAGAAATAATGAGAATACTCACTACAAATTTATTAACTGACGATCAGTTTTATTTTTGACATAAGACCCTTTGGTCTCTTTATTTAATAAAACCAACTCTATTATTTTCTTCTCCTTTGATGCATTCTTCTTATTTATTATTAAAAGCATCGTATGAGTCCTAGATGAAAATAATATACCAGCGTGATAGCTCTGGGGAATAAAACGCGTGGCTACAAATACTGTGGTCATGGGTTCAAATTCCGCTCAAGTCACTTTTTTTAATTGATTCGAGCGATTATTACAACTGGCAGATCGGGAATAATATTAATAAAATCCCGATAGATCGTCTTGATCCAGGTTTACTCTGATTTCCTGTGTTGTAAGGTAAATATTGATTATTAATTCTGTGACCTGTGTAACTATAATAGTAACTATAATATTTGTTCAATAAAATTAAATATTATTATAATATGTATATAAAGGAATAATATGTATAATAAACCTTGGGGCGTAAAAATAAATATATATATATTTTTTTAAATCGTGTAATTAATTATATTCTATAAATGTAAATAAGAAATATATACAATGAAATTTTAAAAATATGTATATTTTTCTATATTTTAATAAATAAATAGATTAACTACGAATACTGTGGTAATGCGTTCAAATCACGCTCAAGTCTAGAAAATAAAATAAAATTTAAATTAAATATTATTTTTAATAAAATTTTAAGTATTTTTAAGCTCTCTCAATTTTTCTTTTAATTGATTTAAAATAACTGATAGGGATCAACATAAACATATTAGTACTGTAGTGTACAAAAGTACTGTACTGTACAAAAATACTTTAGTCATGTGAGTTAGAAACAAATGTATTTGATCGTTCAAAAAATTGTAAAAAATTCCCTCTCAAACAAAGCTCCTCGGAGCATAAAAAAATAAATAAATTATTTTATTTGAAAAAAATCTTATTGTTATCCAAGAGATGAAAAGATAATTTAATAATATCACAGCTTACCCTCCCCGTTGTAGTTATTAAAAATATTTATGTGGGGGTGCGAAGTCCAACCTATATTTATATTAAACGTCTATGAGGGATAGTAACAGATAAAATACCGGAGATAATATCTAGTATTTGTATGAATTTCAACTATAATAGTAAATGATGATAAATTGATTGTAATGAAAGCCTTTAAACAATATTTATTTACACAATGTATAAAGTTGTACAATGGCCGACCGTGACTTGCACCCCGTACTAAATAATGCACGTTTATTATAACATATTAGGCAGGCTTTCTGGCAACGTTTCAGGAATATCAGTGTCCCGAGAAAGAGAAAAAAACGCAAACAACATCTGATAAAAGATAAATATTTCGCGGATAAAAAAAACTTCGTCATACAGAGGCGGAAAAAATATAAATATCGCCGCCACACGTATAAACATATAATTCATGTAAATGTCCCTTTCAAAACTATTTTTCTGCATGGACTGTAATATTATACGAAGCAATAAACGATTTATTTATTTGATGGCGAGAACATGGTTTATAAATATGTATTTCTGATGTTTGATAGACTTTCTTTTGTTAAATTTTGAATTGAAAAAAAATATTCATTATAAAAAAACTCACTTATATAATGTTGCATTTACCCGTACCAATTATTGCCAGCGTGGTTCACTGCGGCAATAACTCATATTAATAAAATTCAAACTGTTCAAAATAAGTGTCTTAAGATGGCCTTAGATCTTGAACCTGGCACATTTCTTAAAGAAGTCCACGAGGACATTAAGTTAAAAATGATCAAAGCAAATATCGCAGATTTGAGTAAAAAACTTCCCAACTAACCCAATCATAAGACATGTTAACACAACCAAATATGCCTCGAGGAAACGTAAGTTCATTTTACTAATGGACTTCCAAAATTGATATTATTTTTTAAACATAAAGTGTAAATTTCTAATAATCCTCTCAACTGAAATTTGGTTTTACCCAAACGAACTGTTATTTAGTTTTAAAGCATTATATGTTGTAATTGTTGATTCTTTTCCTGATGAATTTTTATTTTTTCCATTTATTTCTATAATTTAATACTATTATTCATGTAAAATTTAAATAAAACATTCTCATGTTAGTTATAGGTAAAAAGATTTATATACTCTGTACACCTAAGACTATTTCCAAAGATGTATTGTTCTATAAATCATTGTAAAAACTTATGCATAATAAGGAAATTGTAATATATTTACCCGTACCAAAGAACTCTTTTTAGACTACATTTGATATATTGATTGTGTAAACTCAATGAACATATGTAATCTAATAGGTCTTTAACCAAGACGGTTTTACAAATACCAGGATATATCAGTCAAATAATTGTTGTCCTTCAGTTTGGTCACTTTATTACATATTTTAAATTTTGATTTTTTAAATTTAATTTCGGTCATGTGTACTTGATTTATTATGTAGTTTCAGCAGTCGTAAAATATATGTATTGAGATGTTTGTTTTTTTTTGGGTTGGTGTACGTCGTCGATTGAGTTAACTTTGGCACTCGTAAGCCACGTCCTCGTCTCTGATATTACCTGAAAGGGTCCTGAAAAATACATACACATATCCTGGGGGTGTAAAAAGTGCGTGAAAAATGATTGCCGACAAGCGGTCGTTTTGCCGTCTGTCGTAAGGGCGTGTCGATAACGTACTATACGTGTTTCTTCTTAGCCTTTTACGACTATATATTTTCACATTTTGTTACTTATAAATCACCCTTACTTACTCGCTCCCAATTTTCAAATATATGTCTGATAAATCTATAACATGAAGGATTTTTTTTACAAACTAAACAGAGGTTTTTTCCAATTATGACCTACTCATTTTATTTAGTTTGTCCGACAAATACAATAAAACAAAAAAATCGTCTGCGGTATTCACATACTTAAAAATAAACATCTTAGATTTTCACTGTCTACATTTTAAAATTTAATATTTTTACAGTAGTAGTTTAGAAGTATCCGTGACCCCTTTTTATACTTCGTTAGAATTCAATCTAGAATTAATATAAACAGATTTTAAATTACCTACATATGACCTATATTTATAAGATCTTCCCCAAATACTAAAATTTAGAATTATTCTATAACTGTCCAAGTTATAAGCTCTGCTACGACAAGCTACGACGCGACAGACGTGCTACGGTGAATTACAGTTTCAGGCATTACACATCTTCTAATTTTTTTCTGCCTTTCTGATATATCGTATTTTTTGCCAATTAATTTTACAATTTTTGATAATACGAAAAATCTTATGAATTAAACATATGTATACAAAGTATATTAATCTTTTAACCTGTGTGTAATAATGTGGGAATATTCATTTTTATTTGATATAAAAGTAAATAATAAATCATAAAAAAATATCGTGCGAAAATAAAAAGCATTTACAAATTTGAGGTTAATAAATAAATACAACAATAAACTCCACATAAACAAATATACATATTGCTTAAAACTAAATAACAGTTTGTTTGGATAAAACTAAATTTGAATAGAATATACTAAGATTGAACAGTATAATAAGTCATTTTTTTATTTATTTGATATTTTGCTCATATTATTATTATACAATTTCTTTTTTAAATATAATTTACATACAATGTTTTGATACATTATAATAAGATTTTACAATATTAAGTTTATAGACTTTTACTTATTTTAATATGGAGTACAATCAATTGGTAATTAAAATAATTAATAAGTCATAACATAATTTATGGTAATAAGTAATAGTTAATACTACATATATAAATAAAAACAAAAATGTTGTGATACACAAATATAGTAAAATCATTAATGACTGTGGAGACAGACAAAATCAAATGTGTCTGTGAAGAAAGATATGTTAAAGATTTTTTATGAAATGTCCCTTAAACATTTCAGTGGTAATTTAAAGTTTCGCTTATTTGTAATATATTTTGCATCAAGGAGTTAGGGGAGATGTCAACTATTTTGTTATAGTGTTTATTGCTTAAGTCTGTGATATTGGAATTAGATTAATGTATTGGGGGTCAAAATGTCAATTTTATTTTAGTGATCATAAAGTGTGTGTTTGTAAAGTGGAAAATCATTAATACGACAGTTATGTTCGTTATGAATTTGTTGAATGCTGTAAAAGATGGTGAAAGTCATCAAAATTGTGACATTTCTTGAGAACGTGCCAAACTGTCAACATTCCCCTTTAATGGGGAACTTCACAACATTTGTCATTCTTAGACAAGTGCACATCACTACCCCTAAAAGAAGACAATCAATAATAAAAACTACAAGTCTGTAAATAAAAGCCCGGTTACATAATGTTAAAAAGTTATAGTATATACGGTTTATATCGTAAATTTTTGGTTTATTTCTTACGTATCAATGATCACTCTCGACGTAAAAACGTCTGATAAAATTCTCAATTCCTTACGTATGAAAAATGAATAATCATTTTTAAAATATTATAATGTAAAGGGCATAAAGTGTGTAAAGGCGGTGTGTAATCAACCACGTAACCGAAAAAATTCCTCTCGCAAGCTTGAATACAAATCGAAAACGACCATCTCAACTGTTAAACCATTTACCATTTACACTAAATATATATTTTAATACATTTTATATCAAATTTATATAACCTATGCATACTTTAATCGATACTAATAATCATTTTTTACATGGAGAGACGAATTGAGTGCTTTTAAATTAGACAATCGGGTTGCTTAGTATTTTGTTTGAAATTGGCCTATAATATTTGTAGATTGTTTGCTTGATCCAAATGAATACGAAAATTATCAGGTATTTGGGATAATATTTAATTTTATTAGAACAATATTGATAAATTTGGAGCTTTCTTTGAGAGGGTTTTTTTATACACAACAACGTGTTAATAAATTGTCACACAGGTCACCGACTTTATAATCATTATTTACCTTACAATACTGGAAATCAGAGTAAACCTGGATCAAGACGATCGATCGGGATTTTATTAATATTATTCCCGATCTCCCAGTCGTAATAACCGATCGAATCAATTAAAAAACATCATACTTGAGCGGGATTTTAACCCTTGACCACAGTATTTGTAGCCATGTGTATTTTCCCCTTAGGTTTAACGCTGGTTTAAATATTTTTATTTTTTACTTTTTGGTATTTTAAAAATTATAATAAAATGTTTACATATTTTTTGTGATCGTGTGAGATGTGTGTTTTTATGATATATTTGTCGGTCTCTTTATTTTATGGTGGTACACAAATGAAATAAAATCGGAAGCCGGAATAGTCCGAACCGAGCCTGCATTGCCTCTGGCGATTTACCGATTGTGAGATTGAATTTTTGGACTATCAAAGAAGACCACAGTGAGAAAAGGGGGCAACACTACTATCTACTAGTAGATATCTACTATTACTACTCTACAAGTAAGAATATTGGGAATTTACGTAACAAGAATGTAACCATACCAAAATGCATCACTTATAAGTTATAACCAACACATTCTTAATACTAGAATATATTTTAAATCAAAATTAAAATATTTTTATTTGGGTTTATTTATTTTCACAATAGGCATTATTAATCCACGTTTCAGCTATACATAAACGTATCTACAAAAAATACAATAAAATAAAAGGTAAACCTGTATGTTGGCACACAAATATTACAATAAAGAAAAACTAAATGACTAATATATTACAATTTCTTTATGTAATTTGAATTTTACATTGTTCATATAATACAAAACATCTTATGAATTAGACTTATATATATAACATAATATATAAATACAGAATATATAAATCTTTTTACCTATAACTAACATGAGAATAACATTTTATTAATAAAAAGTGTGGGGAAAAAATAAAAAATCCCATTTACAGATATGAAGATTAATGAACAATTTTTCCAATAATCCACTCAACTCAAATTTGGTTTTACCCAAACAAAATGTTATTTAGTTTTTAAGCATTATATTTTGTAACTGTTTTGTTAATATTGCTTTTATCGTCGTTATTATTTATTAATCCTCAAATTTGTAAATAGGTTTTTATTTTTTTCCCATTCTTTCTATAATTAAATAATATTACTCATGTCAAATTTAAATAAAACATTAGCATGTTAGTTATAGGTAAAAAGATATAAACACTCTGTACACCTTAGTCTATTTCCAAAGATGTATTGTTCTATCAATCAATGTATGCATAATAAAGAAATTGTAATATATGCTTATAAAAATATTTAATATTTCTAGCTTCATGTGATTTTTATTATTATTATTACAATTTCTTTATTATCCATAAGTTTTTACAGTGATTGATAGAACAATACATCTTTGGAAATATACTTAGGTGTACAGAGTGTTTACATCTTTTTACCTATAACTAACATGAGAATGTTTTATTTAAATTTGACATGAGTAATAGTATTTAATTATAGAAAGAATGGGAAAAAAAAAATAAAACCCATTTACAAATTTGAAGGTTAATAAATAATAACAACGATAAAAGCAATATTAACAAAACAGTTACAAAATATATAATGCTTAAAAACTAAATAACAATTTGTTTGGGTAAAACCAAATTTGAGTTGAGTGGATTATTGGAAATTTTATTTTATTTTTTAAAATAATATCAGTTTTAGAAGTTCATTGGTAAAATGAACTTACGTTTCCTCGAGACATATTTGGTTTTAATATTTACATGTCTTATGATTGCGTTAGTCATTTTAATGTTATGTTTTTTACTCAAATCTGCGATATTTGCTTTGATCATTTTTAACTTAATGTCCTCGTGGACTTCTTTAAGAAATGTCATGTGATTTGATTAATCAGTTTCTCTTATATTATTTTTATAAAAATGTAACATTTTCTATGAAATCAGTTGAACCAATCAGAGATTCTACATACTTTAACATTATAATATATTAAAGTGAAATAATTCTGAAAAAAATGAATTGACCTCGATACACCAATCATCTCAGGCTGGAGTCTAACTCCCCTTCTGGGGCCATACACTTTAATATAATGTTAAAGTATTTTTTTAAAAAAAGTTTTATAATTTGAGTGCGAGTTCACTAAAGGACATTGACATTTAATAAGTGATGTCATTTGAAATGTGTACGGTGGAGAAGTTTGAGAGGTGATATGAAGAAGGGGTTGAGTGCTGGGGGTGGCTTCGGGCATAATGTCCTTCGTTGCAGTTGACTTGACAAGGATTTCATTAGGCGGCATCCAATGGTCAGTAATTTGGCCATTTATCACCATCATATACTATTATGTACAATCCTGGAACGTTTGCAACAAACAGGAGTAACCATCCCTTATACGAACACCTCTCATGGTGGAATTAATTTTTTTCAAACGGTCAAACGGTCCACCGATTTGACGTATACGAATACTCAAATTCGATCCAAATACATATATTCTCATACAAACAACAAAATACACAAGTAGTGATGGGCGCCAATATGTTTTATGACTCTATTTCTTTTGATTATGCCGATCAGTAGAAAAATAATGGGTACCATATATCTATTGTTCTTAGGGAGGTCTACGAAAAGGAGGGTATATAAAAGATTTGAAGATTCTATTATGGTATTCCATCATGTCGTGCTAGGTGAAAAAACTTATTTCTAATATGTTTTATAACAATCATTAGATACACCTTATTTAAATTATTCATATTTATTTGTAAACTCATGTATATTACAATTTCTTTATTAAATTTGAATTTTTGTTGAAATAATACAAAACACCTTATGAATTATTTTACATAATATATCATTCTTTTTACCTATAAATAACATGAGAATAACATTGTTTTGTGACATTGGAGATGCTTAATATTAAATAATTAAAATTATGGGATACAAAATAAAAAACCCATTTACAGATATGAAGATCAATAAATAATAAATGAATTACAAAGTATTATGCTTAAAACTAAATAACAGTTTGTTAAGGTAAAACCAAATTTTAATCGAGTGAATTATTTTAAAGTTATTAAAGTTTCTAATGATATCAATTTTGGAAGTTTATAATATTTAGAGACTTTATAATCAATGAGAATATTTTACACTCAGGTGACGGTTTTACAAAAGCATAGAGCACGAGTTTATTAAGTCCTTTGCTTCAAACATCAAAAAATAAAAACTCATTGAAAGCGCTACCTATTGATAAAAAAAAACATTTATTTTTATAGTTTCTCTATGCAATTATTCATATGTTTTCGATTTCAAATATTTTATGTTTGTTTTTTAACAGCTTTTACAATAGCTATGACGATGTGTACACTATTTACGGTTCAGAAAAAGCTTTTGTATATTAAAAGTCTGCTCTCAATAATATAAAAGTATATCGAAACGATTGAATTTGATTTTTTTCAGGCAGTACGTCATTTACTTGATAAATAATTATCTTCAAAGCCTACACAAGTACCCCCTGAAAATATTTTTAATTCATAGAAATTTGAATATCATGTCGCATCGGCTTTAATGCATATGAGCATTGTCGTTTCATATTGGATTCAATGGATTAGTACTCCACTCATATGTATATTATTAAAAAAAAATGGTGACGTTTTTAAGGATAAATAAAAAGCGTGTCTGAAAATTATCACAAAACGTCCTAAAAGAAATGGTGCGTATTAAAATAGATGAGGCAAGAAATTAACTGCAAAAAGCTCAGAGGGTCGGATTCAACATTTAATGTTCCTTGCATCGTTTTTATTATTTATTATATCCACTATATTTGTCACGCAATTTACACCCCCATTAACAATAAAATATTCAATTTATCATCTGTGAAAATTAACACTTCAGTATAATTCATTGGAGAGAATTAATAGTGCTCTGTTTTTTATAGTTGTATAATTTCTGTATTACGTAAGAATATTTAGAAAACAATATGAACATTTTATAATGATAAATAATTGAGTTGAAAATAATTTGATTGTGATAAAAGTTATAAAAATCCACTCGGAGTTAATTAAATGTATTTTAAGGCTCTGCTTTCATTCTTTGCTTTTATTTCCATTAATTAAATTCATGAAATAGTAAATTGACTAAATAAAATTGTCAGTGGGCCGTAAAATGATTTTTTTTAGAAATTCAAATAAATATTTTTAACATGAAATTTTCTCTTTTTATCTTCTTATTCGGTTGTATATAATAATTTAATTTAGAGCGTTAATAATATTTATATTGACGAGTCTCACTAAGAGTAAGATAAGTCAAAAAACACAACTTTACACTACGGCCAAAAAATAGGTTTTTTGATGTTTATATTTATTATATCTTTATTCAGAAGTTATTACACTTCACTGTTTTTTGAATAACGTGTCAATTGAGCTTTTACAAAAATGGACAATAAAAAAGGACAATGTTTTGAACAAAAGAAAAAAAAAGAAAAGATAAAAAATTAAAATAACAAAGTATGGTTATTAAATTACCCATAAAAAGTGTTAACATAGGACTAACTTTAATATTTATAATAAATACGTGAGTCGATAGTCTACAAAGTAATGAGAATTTAACAATAATGAAATATCGACTAAATGAAATATTTTTTAAATATTTAATAATACAATATTTAAAAGGGGGCAAGCTAAAATAATATGTTCTTATCGGGAATAATCGCGAGTTCTAATAGTCTTCATTGTCCATTCTGAAATACATATAATGTATTTATTTTATGTATATATACGCCTCGATGGTTTTTTTATATTTTTTTAAATATTACAGTTATAAAGGGTGCTATTTCTTAATATATTAGTTTTCAATCCAGGAAATTAGAGTCGATAAAACTGAATCATACGATCATTCGATATCCTGTACCTAACCATAGTGAATGGTAATATTTTTCATTCTAGAAATATTCGTTGATTTTTGGCAATTAGAAAGTTACATATTAAACCAATTCATGCTCTAAATACTGAAATTGAATATTTTCAAAATTTTATTTTTGTGAAATGCACTGGATTTTATATTTCGCTAGTATACAACGAGGATATGGTGTAGCAAACACGCCTTTCTGTCGCCACCATATAGTATATACATGCACATGAAGGTGCTACTTTTCTACTATTATAGATAAAAATATTATATGATTATAAACAATTAAAAAATAAACCAGAAAAACCATTCCCCGTAAAGTTGTGATGGAGGTGTTTGGTTCAGCGTGACGGAGATTTCCACCTCGCTTTGTCTCTCAAGGGACATAATGAAACTCGAATCATGAAGTTTTTATTTTAATCTATTATAGTGTGGTAATTATGGAAAAAGAACACTCATACAATAAAATTAATTTCAATTAAAATAAAATAAAAAAATGAATATTGTTGTAAATCCGTACAAAACCTATTTTTATAAATTATTGAAATACTTGTTAGATTGACCTTGTATTCAATTATTGTATTTTAATCTTATAAATTAGACTTAGGTGGACAGAATATATAAATCTTTAATAAATAAACTAACATTTTATGTGACATTGGAGATACTTAATATGAGGGGAAAAAATAAAAAACCCATGTGTTTAATTGTAATATTTCATAGCCTTCTTAAAATTTTAATTTAATACCTTGTCACTTATTATACTTTATTGGAAGTTTCCCAAAACACCCCACAGTAATGAGTCCTTCAAATCTGAGTGGAGACCGTTTTTTCTGGCGCCGTGGATCGAACTCGAGAGTCTTATTCACGAATTCATCACACAAACAACTGTGCCAAAAGGTGGCTTTCTAAAATATGTATCTTAGAAAATATCTACTAAGCAAATTTTTCTATGAATCCTAATTAATCATACGTCTAATTTTTTAAAATTATTTTTTAAAAGAGTGATTAAAGTTACTCGTACTTAGGATTTCATATCTATACGAAAGATTATTAGATAATATGAAAGTAAGATTCTATTTATTTCTTAAACACCTTGCTTATATTATCCCTAAAAAGGCAACGATGTATTTATATATTAATTAAATTATTCATATTTTCTCATACACACATCAATCGACATTATCTTCTTTGCGTGGGATTGAAAGAGGCTTATTATATTTTGATCTACATACCTATTATTATATGCTTTGAAGCCGTTTCATCTTAAAGAATTATCGAGGGAAGAATTCTTAACCATCGTGTGTGGAATATTCGGGGGGTAAAAATATAATTCAGGATTAAAAGATCAATCAGAGCAAAGCAAACAGCCTTGGGCGAAATAATATAATGCAGTCGAACACACTGTACGTGAATGTGTTGTACAATTACTAGCAGAATCCTAAGTAAACCGAAGCTTTCTCATCGCTTAAACAGACTTTACTATAGATCCAGACACATGTATGATATTATATTTAACCAGGTTTATCATATATCAATTTTATAGTATTATAATAAACGATTGGGAGAGAGAGACAGAGAGAGAGAGACATTGTAAGGCAATTACCCCCGTTATTTACGAACGCGCCATTCTACTTTATATCTCAAAGGATTTCGCTCTCATCAAATATACATCTTTCAAATAATAATATATTACTAAACGAAATTTTCAAATTATTATTGACGTATTTTTTTTTTAATTTAGCATCGGTTCTCTTTTAAGTGGTCTATTGCAAAACAACAACAAAAATATCGTATAATTTGTAAGAAATATTTTGATTGATTGATGTCTTTGACAAATTATTTTTTTAATAAAAAAATAATGCTGAAAATGCCTAGAGGCTAATATATTATTTTAAAGTAAATCCTACCAGATTTATTTTATAACTTACTTCAAAAACTAATATATTTAACCATCAAATTCATTCGCCACAGATAAGAATAATGATGAAAGTTAATTTTTATATTTTGATTAAAATATTTAATATTATATTAATTTATTAATATCCACCCCAGGAGTTTTTTTTATAAATTTAGTTTTTTTAGACACAACAATTCGATTCGACTTAATAATCGGTATTTACCTTACAATACATGAAATCAGAGTAAATCTGGATCAATACGATCGATCGGGATTTTATTAATATAATTTTCCGATCTCCCAGTCTTAATAACTGATCAAATCATTTTTTTTTACTTGAACGAGATTTAGATCCATGATCATAATATTTGTAGTCACGCGCCTTATTCTCTGAGTTTTTACGCTGCTATTGTATTTGAATATTATAGTAACATTTTTTTAATAAAATAAGAAATAAAGGAACCTATATTTTGTATATATCATGGCTTTTTCCCGAATGTGATGAATTCTATTGGTATGATGTATGGGTTATGAAGAAAAGCCTCGGATTGACCGGACTTTCGAAGGAGACCATAATTTATAGGGTCGTTACAGTCTCCATATTATTTTATAGGCGGACACTAATTTACGATCGACAAGAGATACTCGTATAAACTGAGGTCCAACAAGTTATTTCATATAAAATATGTCAAATTCACTTTACAAAGTTCACCCATCGACACAAAGCACTTTTCAAACTAACCACTACTAACATGCATGGATTTTTAAATTAATATGATCGTAAAGCGAAACATACAACAAAATCATTATACAGTAATACAGAATCATTCACCTGTTAATATTGATAGAGCATGCAAAATATTGTTTTAATTGGATGCCAAAATATCAAAGCCGAGTTTGATATATTGTCTGGAATATGGGAACAGTCGTTCCACTTTGTGTTGATCTTTGTTCTTCTACGCCATACAAGCAAAACAATATAGATATGTAGAATTTGAATATGAAAATTTAACAAAAACTTAAAGAGAAATATAAAACTACAACGTGTTGTTTTTAACGTGCACACTACACTTTAATAATATTAAGTATACATTTCCAATTCAATTAACCCATAATAATGAATATGCTTTGATAAAACGATAGTTCATTTTACCTTAATTTCAATCATAATTAGAATGTATTTTATCATTCTTATTTAAAATGGTTAGATTAATTTATATCATGTATTTTTAAGTAAAAATATATATCTGTCAATTTTTCAGGAGATTCAAATAATTAATTAACGTAATAATATGTTTTTTTTATGAATAACATATTTAAAGATTTTATCTTATTTCCCAATCAATTTTAAATATGTTTATTATCATTATGTCGTTAGGTTATTTCGTTCCAGGAACAAATAGTAAAGGATTTTTTATCATTTAAATTTTATTACTATTATTAGGGCGATTCGATAATGTAAAATTGAGTTTCTACACATGTCTTTTATTGAACTTAAAATATTTAAATGTGGGGAATGATACATTAAATGATTTTCATTAAAGGTCCAAGTCAGCTAGTTGAATTTTTAATTATTATTTTAAAAAGTTTGAGAATCTCGCGTATTTACTTATTAAGTGAGCTCATACTTGTTTATTGTTATTCTATTGTGACAACATATATTCCCTCCATTAATAAAACGGAAGATTCTCAAACTGTATATCATAGTTAATTATTTGCGTAAACGAAAACATTCTTTGGCCCCATTTAATATATTTTTTTTATAATCGTTTTGGAATTACATAAAAGCCTTTAAGTTATTTGAAGTTTAATTAAAGAAAGGTTGTTTACATTGGATATAACGGGATGTAAATGTCTTTTTCTCTTTAACTGCGTGTTATTCTAAGGGTAATATTAAACCTAAAGAAATGAATCATCAGAATATTAGTTGAAGAGTAGTAATTAATTCTGAATGTTTATTGCTTTGATACGCATAATATACTATAGTGATAATAAGATGGGTGATTTGGTTGTCAACAGAGAGAGATTATTTAGGAGAGCAATCTCTACAGGGATATTGTAGGGTTAAACCACCCTCCATATTCTCCCCCAAGAGTCGGCACAGTTATATGAAGGCCGATGAACGACGTCCGGTTATTTAATTTGTTAGATTGTCTACGTAGGATTAGCTTTTGCGGATTCTGACTCCCATAACGATAATACGCTGTTATGAAGATTGGTCTGTCCAACAATTCCATCCACCGCCCCCATCCACTTAAACCGCCCCCACAGAAGCTATGCAAGTCGTATTTTTACCGCAGTTATTCAGAAGCTCCAATTGAATTATGACTGAGACTTTATTAGAACAGTACCACAGTCATTCGATTACACAAAGACAAGACTTCATTCAATACCAAATTACACCGCCTCGTTATTTCTCGCCTCGTTTAACAATGAATACCCAACTTATGCATTGGATTGTAAAAAAAATATAACGTTATTTTGTACAACGTTTTCCTCAACTCACTACCTCAATAATTCAAAGTAAAACAATTTATCTAATTTGAAATGTTTTGTTAATATAGGCGGTTTTATTTACTTTTCTTCTAATATTATTTAATTAGCAATTATTTTTCATTGTCAACATTAAATTTGAGTGGCACCAGTATGTAGTGTAACTTTTTAATCTAAAAAATTAACAATTATATTTTATTATAGTACATTTTTAAGCCCAAATAAAATAAGGGTTTCAAAATATTGCTTATGTTTATGCAACATGTCTTTTATTGCACTTAAAATAATTAAATGTGTAGGAATGGTGCATTAAATGTAACATAACCTTTATTAATGGTTTATAAAGTCAGCTAGTTTCATTTTTTTAAGTCAGTTTGTAAAGTTTGTAAAGTCAGTTTGTTTTTGCGTTTTTACCTATTAGGTAATTGATCATCTGATTTGAATTTGTATTATTATATAGCATATGTGATAGAATTCATGAAACAACAATAGTACGTAAACAAGAACATAACCTCAAACGGCACACACGGTCAGCAACCTGAGACATTATGACAACATAGTTGTTATTGTTTACTCATTTGAATTTGAACTTGAAAATGATTTTTGATTTTGTTATTCTCTGATTAAATAATATATTCACTCATTATAATAACCGAAGATTCACAAACTGTCATAATAAATTATTTTTTTATACCAAAAAAATCTTAGATCACCTTTAGTATATTTTTTAATAGTCGTACTGGTATTACATAATTACGATAAAAAGATTTTAGTTTCAATTAAAGACATGTTGTGAGTGTTAAATTTAACTTAATGGTATTTACATAAAATACACTTTGATATCACTTTTCCTTTTACCAGGCGTTTATTTAAATTTAATTAAATTTAAAGTACTTGTTATTATTAAAACATTAGAAAAACTTCTGTCATGTCATTTCGTGGTATTGAATTAATAAATTGTTTAATATATTTAAAAATTAAATATATATCATAATATGTCTAGATGAAAATGCGTTAATAACATAAATTGTACCTTGCCTATTTTCCTTGACTCTTCAGTTGAAATAATGTATATTTTTAAATGCCTTGTTAACTCATTCACCTTCTATTTGTCTTACTACATCTCCGTGTAGTCAGTTCTACTAAATGGACTACAAGTCTACAACAACAGTAGTTTCCATATAATGTGCCAGACCTGTAATATCTTAAATTCGCATTCAATGTAGATTGTATGAATAAAATCATCGATCGATTGTAACAACAAGAAACCACTAACGATCTACACGCAACTGTTACGGCCGATTACTTTTTGTTAGATGGTCGAAAGCTTAACGAAAAACTTTTCTAGTGAACCAATTCACATACACCAAGTATTGTTGTTGTCAAAGCGAGGAAAACTTCCTATTAGATCTGTAACACTTATGGATACTCCACCATTCGATATATGGAAAAAAATATTTTTTTATTTATATATACAAATTTTCAACAGTGTAGGTAAAGGATCCAGTAAGGCAAAAAGCTTTATTTTTTTTTCTTCGCTTTCTCCAGCTGAACACGCACATGCCGTTAATTTAGTTACTGAAGATGAACAATGACGCGTTGTTTACCGTGTTTCATACACAAATATACTGCTTTTTCACCCCCGAATATGTGATAAAGCAAGTTATACGTGATTTTTGTATTTCTAATACGTTTTTTATTTTTTTTATTTCAGGTGGTGTGAAAATAATGCAAGTGTAACGTTTCCAATGTGTCTGTTTGCATTTGAATTTTGAATATTATATCAGATTCATAAGAAGATGCAGTCGTCCTATTTATTCATTTTCGTTCTCTTTCTCCTCCGATTGAGAAATATATCAGCAGCTCTGGATGTTCCTGACATCAACCCGGGAAACAACAGTCTGAGTAAGTGATTTCAATGCTGTTTGATATATTGAATTTTCATTGAATGTGTTGTGCAATATACAGAACTACAATTACATTTTCGCGTACGTAATTCAGTAATATGTGATGGATACCAAAGTATACTATTAATCTATTCCATACAGCAAATTAGTAAATTCACCACTTTTTTTTACTAATCTGCGGATATATTCCCAATAATAAAATGATTATAGTGTTAACGTCTTGGTGGTATTTCATAATTGAAGAACATTTATATCGAATCGGCAATTTATAGATACATACAATACAATTGAGTTGCATAGTATCAAAGACGACTCTTAACCAGTAAATTTATTTTTGACTTGTGGACTAACATTACGAATAAAACAGTCAATTTTCATAATAAGGCTAATATTCAACTCGATTTTCAAATAGGTTTGAGTCGGTTTTTTTACGATATTAATGTTCATATATGTGGGACACTTTCTGAATAATACAAATTATCAATAAAAACCACTTAAGTCGTCTTTTATAATGGCCTACTCAATTTCTTTATTAAGTATGAATTATATAATGATTGATCATAGGAATATGACTTTACAGAGTATATATAAATCGTTTTATTTATAAATTACATTAGAATTTTTATTTGATATGAGAGGTAATATTAAGTATGGGGAAAAATAAAAAAAAACGATATCATTTATTTATAAAATATTGTGGAAGTTACATGAAATAGAAAATAATTTATTTATTAAATCAGGGAGAAATATTGTTGATACAGTATATTATGTACATTAATAGTGGGACAGGGGCGTGCAAACTTTTTTTAAGGGGGGAAAAAACCAGGGATTCAATAGGTCATTACAAAAAAAAAGTAAGCAGTACTGTTTTATTATTTTTTTTAAATTCAGGTGATAATTATGTAGTTTCAGATTATTGAGGTCTGTTGTATAAAAAAGACTTATTTGGAAAGATCGTAAAAATTTCGAGTCATTTTGTGTCTTGTGAGTAGGTATAATGTTTATAATTAGTGTACCTATCAATTTAGTTATAAATGTATTATTTTAATTAACGTCAGCCAAAGTTAAGGGTATAGAGATCAAATAAAAATGATCGGGTATCTTCTTGACGCCTGGGAATTATTTGGGTCCCGTGTCAAAATCGGCCGGTGAAACTTTTGACCGGTTTTATTAATTCGTATGATTTATCGGTTCGGAAGAAGAGAGTTTGTTGGATCAAACAATCCCTTTGAGTTTTGGCGTCTCTTTGACAGTAACCGAGAGCCACGTGCATTTTTTATGAATCCAGATCCACAATTTCAGGATTCAGAATCTCTCCCCCTTTGATTGAATAACCAACTCGGCGGCTTTTCAAAGAATCCTCTATCGGCTCTTTCTCCTCTCTATCGTTTTCTACCAATTAAGTGCTCCCTTCAACTTTCTTATAACGGATCGATCGGCGGACGTCTTTTTGTGCAAACACATCATAGTGTTATTGTACTTAATACAAATATAGTAAACAGCCGACTATGACAATTCATTATTTATTTTACACCAAAATTCCTTGCAATAATAACGCCGGCTTGTTTTTTTGTAAACGGCTACGTTTATTTTTTTTTTCCGACGAAAACGAAATGAAATTTCCTCGGTTTTTTTGGGTACAGGTAAATCATGGCAAATAAGGCGAGGCCTTTTTTTTATTTATTTTTTTATTAATTAACAAAGTTTATTCAACCACCGCCGCTGAAGGCTTCCGGGCGGTCTAGCTACTTTACTTTTTATAATAAAATCAAAGAAAATGTACAACAAAACTCGACCTCGTCAAGTTTATATTATTTTGCGCGAGATTGAACTACCTACGAAATTTATTTTCCTGTATATTTGACTAGTTTTTTTTGCACGTTATTGGACGATTTGATATAAAGGAATTGGGAATACATATAATCACACTTTTAACAATCATTATCTGATGTGTGAATGATAGTCATGGATATGTTTATATAGAGGCTGCTCTACGGTTCAACGCAGTTGGCCACCCCTGGCCGTGTGTGTTTGCACTAGAATTCCCTCTATGATTCTCAAACAATACCTTTAAAACAATCTGAATGCTCACTATATATAATATATTTAAATTAGAAATAAGTATTTGGATTATAAGATTGCACATTTCCATCTAAATCTGAAATGCTTCAAAAACCAGCGACGACTTGTAAACATACACATTATTTGTATAAATTATTTAATTGATGTGCAACATTTATCATTTATTTACGCTCCGAGGAGGTTTTATTTTAGAAAGGGTCTTTTTTTATTACTAGTTACACAGATCACCGACAGAGCGGCTCTGCCCGACTTAATAATCGTCTCAGTATTTACCTCACAATCCAGGAAATCAGAGTAAGCCTGGATCAAGACGATCGATCGGGATTTTATTAATATTATTCCCGATCTCCCAGCCGTAATAACCGATCAAATCAATTTAAAAATTCTTGACTTGAGCGGGACACATGACCACAGTATTTGTAGCCACGCTTCTTATCTCCTAAGCTATCATGTGATATATATAAAATCAACATTTTTGATTGATCGTTTCCATTAGGGATAACTCTAATACTCGTATCCATAAAAATAATTTAATAAATTAAATAGGAGCACACTTTTAGGTGTCTTGGCCATTCAAATACGAATACCTCACGGTAATTACAGAGACAGGACCGACTATAGGTACGGCACAACTAGGACGATAATACTTAATATATTATTATATGTGTATGTGGATTCAGAGGCCAGTTTAGACGGCTCTAACCTTTCATCTTCCTGTCAGTAATCAATTAGAACCGTTTACAAATGAATGGATCCGTGCAAATTCTCTGTTACTATGAATTTAATAGTTCAACCCAATTAAAACACTCAAGAATACGTGTCCGATGGCTTCATTATGCAACGTGCATTTGGTGATAAATTGTCGAATTCACTGAAATGAATAATTCAGGGATGTGTGTGGTTGTGCAATTGACCTGGAACCTGTCCTTAGACCGTTAATTACAACAGTCAGGAAAGCGACTCATTCTAAGCTCAGGCTACACAAGATTTGCAAGCTTAATTGGTAAAATACACTTCCCAGGACAAACATTACAGATACACACACAATTTTATTCAAAGTAATCGATACAATGAGACTTATACATGCATATATATATATATATATGGGGATGCATTAAGCCGAGGCTTTTAACTTGGCTGTAACAAAAGGCTGCAATCAGCAGAATAGAAACAATGTTATTTAAAAATAGTAATTAACTTCTATTCCAATTAAACTAGATACAAACAGAAAAAAATCGAGAATAAATGTGGTTGGGATAAGAGGGACTGAAGAAAAATAAAACTTAACTTAAATTTGTAATCAATGAAACCAAAAACAACATAAGAATTAATTGGGATACTTAATAGGTTATAACCAACAAAAAGTGTGAAAAAAACTATTATTCTATCTTAATTTATTGTAAAATTTATTATTCTATTTGAATTTCCGGATATTAACACAACAATCTTAATACATAGTTGAAATAAAAAAAATAAAGCAATATTTTAAAGGCAATCGTAGCAAAGAACGAATTCATCACAACCACTTGGACTAGTCTAATTTTAACCCTCTTATTATCACAAAAGGATTTTTTTACCGAAGAATATTATACAAGGTGGTCATAAACTAACTGAGAATATTTTAGGGGCTGGTAGGGTATCGTAAGAATAATCTAAAAAAAATCAAATATTTTTATTTTATTAATAACAGACACACACGTAACAGTCACTACTGCGTACTTCACAGAAACAATTGATTGAAATAAATTGAAAAACTGATTCCAAGATGATGGCTCAAACTCGATTCCAAAAGCACTATTAATATTATTAACTATTTTTTAATTCTTAATTGACATATTTTTTTATTTCAATTATTCTTACGATACCCTACCACCCTCTAAAATATTCTCAGTTTCTTAAAGTCCACCCTGTATCTTGCAATAAGCATTTTTAATTATATCATTCTTACATTAGAAGAGTCAAAAAATTAAAGCGTAACAGTGAATGTTTTTTTTAATATAAGTATACATAAATTAAGGTTAAATAAAAAAGCTTTGTGGTCAAATCAAATGAAGAAATATATATATATATATATATATATATATATATATATATATATATATATATATATATATATATATATATATATATATATATATATATATATATTTAAAATATTTAATATTTTTCACCTTGCATATTCTAGTAACTCATTAATTGTTAAATATCTAGTAACTCATAAAATTATATAAAAATGTGTCGATATCAATACTAGTCATTGAAACTCATTAGTGTTTTAATAAAGATATTATTATAAACCAAATAATTATTTATTAAATAGAATGTCTTACTCTATTTTATTATACAATTTCCTTATTAAATATAATTTGCCTACAATGTTTTGATACATTATGATAAGATGTTACAATATTAAGTTTATAGACTTAGACTTATTTTAATACGGAGTATAATCAATTGATATTTAAAATAATTAATAACTCATAACATAATTTATGGGAAAAATACAAAAACCCACTTGTAATGTCTTACTCTAGTTGGGTTGATGACATCTAAAATCGATTTTGATAGGTTTTGTGGGGTGGTATATAATGATTGGTCAGTGTTGTTTATTATTTGGTTGTTTACGTGGCCGTGGAGCAAATAAATCTTTCACATAAAATGTTTCCATATAATATTATGGAAAAAGGTAACAAATTATTGTTGACTCTTCCGGCACTCTGTTAACGTCCCTCTAGTTTCCTGTGGGTCTTCCTAACCTGAACCTGTCAGGATACATTCACTACATCAACAACACATCTATATTTATTTGCATTCGATACCATTTGAAATATCCAGTTATTCCTCGATGCAGTCCCGGCAAGATTTCCTTTCAAACAAACCAAAATTGACATAAATGCAATAAAAAATCATCCTAAGGTCCCTGTATTAATATCGTATTGCAAAAGGCTCGGATTATTTGTTTGGAACTATAAGATAGTTTCGTATTAAAATTAGTTCTCCTATTCGACCTCCAGTTGGATATTAACTAACTGTTCCGGCGAACTGTTAACTAAATGTTGAGTCAGAGAAACAATTTAAAATATTTCAGTACACAATATAATATATATATAATTGTCTAACTGTGTGTATGTTATATGTCTGTATGTCTGTATGTCTGTATGTCTGTATGTCTGTACAGATCAATCTTTCAAATATCCTCAGCGTATACAGAGTCGCTATATACAGAAAAATAGTCCTTAATATATCAGGGTACAAGCATTAAAATTCCGTGTGCTCTAAGTCTTTATGGAACTGAGCCATATATTCAAAATGGAATAGAATATTTGGTAGTGAGACTGCATTTAAATTTGTTGATTATTGAAGATATGCGAAAATAGCCCTTAATATGTATCGAATACCTTCGAGATATCGTATACTTTCGTTTGAAATATGTTTGCTGTCAGTATTAATCTTAATATATGAAACTTCAAAAAATGTTCATTTTCAATGATTGTTTAAACTATAAAATGGGGCTTTTTCGAAATAATAAAATGGTCCTATTTGACCGGCAACTAATGTAGATTCATCCATTATCTATAACACATTTCATGTCTCTGTCAATAGAAGGTAGTTAATCGTAATCTGTAAAATTTTATATATACACTTCAAATTGTTTGACATTTGAAATGTAGTGTTGCCAGATGTATAAATAATTCAATTTAAATATTTAATCATAATTAATACATATCTAAAATCTCGAAACGGGTATTTTAATGATATTATTATTAAATTAATTTCAAAATAATTTTAGAGATATTTAATAATGCATAATAAATGAAAATTCTCAAAAAAGTATTTATCGGGAGACTCGCTTTTTAAATATTGTGATGAGTGTTGTCATCATATGAAAACTGCGTTATATTATTTTATTAATAATTTTAATAAAAAAATTCAAACTTCTTTCGAATGAAAAAACAAACAACGTATTATCTTCGTATTAAAAACAAATCAGAGCATTTAAAAATACTAAATAATTTCATAATATTGTTAGATGTATTTAATTTGATAATGCATTAAATTTTCATACTTCATTTTTAAATTCAAAAATTTCTTCTAATCGATAAAAAAAACACTTTAAAGCAAAAATGAAATCAAAACTCAAAGATAAACGTCCTATTAAAAAACCAGGCAGAACATAAAAAAACATTAACAAATTGAAAATTTCAATTAAAATTACCCTAGTATTGTAGAATAGACAATATGCGGTTTATCGATGGCGGAAACCTTAAAAGCCACAGAGCGGAACTACATCACGATTATACACTCAATATACGACATATGATTTGGATATTAAATATTTATACTTAAATACTACTATAGTAGTATTTTTAAGTGTGTTCAGAGTTGGGAATTAAATTTTATTTATTGCCAAAATATTTATTATCATACAATTTCTTCATTAAATACAATTTGCATACAATGTTTTGATACATTATTATTAAGTGTATAGACTGAGTCTTTTACTTATTTTAACACGGAGTACAATCGATTGATATTTAAAATAATTAATAAGTCATAACATAATTTATGGGAAAAAATACAAAAACCCACTTGTAGAACTAGTAATTTATTTTATTTTTAATGTGAATAGTCCGTAGATCCAATTAAATAATGCCCAATATGCTGCGGGATATAATTCTCGGAAAATCGAAAAAAAAATCACACATGCACATATCAAATGTTATATTTATCCGTTGATTGAATGACAAAAAAATGGAATTTTTGAGACGACTGTGAAAAGGCTTAAAGTTGAATCATATTGATTTAATATTCATTGTTAGAATTAATCCTCTTAATCTTGGAATGTTGAATTCTCCGCTGTAACACCTGCATAAATAATTGAAACACAATAAATTACACATAATACAATTGCTTAAATTAGCCATTTGCCCTGAGTAACAGCACTTGGAAAGCGGTATTTTGCAGTAGGTAATCCAAAAGTGCAGTTTGTTCTGTTTTACCACACTTTATTGGTGTTATTAGTTGTTGTGCTGACCGAACCGCTTTTTATTCTTCCCCACATCCAACTAAGTACGAAATAAACTGTGTTATCCGATTATTACATTTAATGATTGTTCTCGTTATTTCGATGCACAGTGATTTATAAAGCGGTGTCGCTTTTATAGTTATTTCAAAGTTGTCCGGCTTGAGAAAGGTGTCGACACTTAGACATTGGTCGGCAGCCGAGGGTGGCCGGTGGATGGGTGGGTGGTGGTTGTAAGACTTCAAAGGGCTTTCGAAATTCATCTAATTGTAGCCTTTAGTGCATTCTGGAGGCAGCCTCGAAATAATTTGATTTAGTCGAAGCGAGTACTAAAAACCAATATAACCCGGCCTCGTTCAAATTAAAATCGAATCTCTGCCCAACACAACCATTGCTTAGGTACTCTTTTTTTAATTCAAGATGTTGTCATTTTTTTATATTTAAGCCCAATTAATTAAGAGCTCGTTAGTAGTCGCGTAAAAGATTAATGGGTAGATGATTTTGGATTTTTAATCCATAAAACCGGCACAAGTTCTAAGTATTTTTGTAGTTGATTTTCGAGCCCGATTATAACCTTACAAGTTATTTATATAATTTAAATCATATCGAGTGCATGATATCCTTTTAAATTAAATCAATTGTAAATAAAAAAAATAATGCAAACACTGAAGACTGTGCATTCTAATTAGAAGTATCAATATTGTGGTAAATATTTGCAGTTGTGGTATTTTTTAAGACTTCAATCGAGAATCGTGAAACAATTGTGCTTATGCATTTTCCAGCTTTGAAATATATAAAGTTACTGAAATTCAATATTAAGTTCAATGAAAAATTAATTTATTTTGTGCTGTACATGAATCATTTCCGATAAATTTTTAAAGCGTTTGTAAATTGACGTTTTTTTTTCATAAATGCGCAGAACTTTCAACCACAAGATTATTAATTTCAATGAAATAATATTGACTCCCGCAGAACGGCTCCTCGTAATTGGAATTTTCGACTAATGTAAAATACACAGAGATGAAAAAAAAATCGCTCAGATATTATTAAAAATTTAACGATATCGACGTGTTGACATTTTTCTTTGGAAAAGAATTTTCTTTCAAATCATCTTGCCGCGGAAAATTGATACTTATCGTCTTCGGACATCTGTTTTTGCCTGACTTGCTTTTCTTTTTTTTCCGTGTCATTGTTGCTGAAAAGGTTCTATTTTCAGCATTTTCATTCCACCTTGTTTCCCTTTAGAGGCTCTATCTGATTATATTTCTCCTATTTATAAGAGGATTTCTTTGTATTCGTCGAATTTATATTGATTAGATTCGATTTGATGAATTTTCACATATACTCTGTTTTGGGCAGATTTGATCTTATCTAGATAGATTTAAGATAAAATTAAAAATTTAATTATTTTAGCACAAGTTTCGGAAGATTTTGGATATGATTAATAAGTTAGTTTCAATACGTAAGAATTCAATTATTTACGATAAAATCGAGCGAAAAAGTCTATGAAAAAATTAAAATAATAAATATAGAAAGACTTTTTTTACACTTATTCCCTGTTGACTTTTAACTATTTGTTCGACAATTATTTGGCCAAAAAATTAATTAATATACATATGTAAATATGATTAAAATCAATAAGTTTAATAAACACTTAAAGTGACAGTTAAATCAAAAGCATCGGAATAGTATTTCAGTGGATTTATAAATACAAGCTTGTTTTTGGAAAAAATGATCCACATTCAATTGAAGTAAAATTAAATAAATATAAATATTCATACATATATACGATTTGAAGCAGTAAATTTTAATAAACAGTTTAAGTAACAGTTAAATCAAAAGCTTGGGAATAGTATTTCAGTGAATTTTTAAATACAAGCTTGTTTAAAAAAATTAATCACATTCAATTGAAGTAAAAATTAATTAAATATAAATATTCATACATATATACGATATGAATAAATAAATGTTATTAAACAGTTAAACCAAAAGCTTAGGAATAGTATTTCAGTGATTTTTTAAATACAAGCTTGTTTAAAAAAAATGAATTACATTCAATTGAAGTAAAAATTAAATAAATATAAATATTCATACATATATACGATTTGAATAAGTAAATGTTATTAAACAGTTAAATCAAAAGCTTAGGAATAGAATTTCAGTGAATTTTTAAATACAAGCTTGTTTAAAAACAATGACTCGTATTCAATTGAAGTTAAAACGGCGATACAATAATTATGTTTCATTTAAAGTCGATATTTAATGGTTTGTTTTGGAAAATGTAATTTTAACAAATTTATAGTCAATGTGTGTAATGTTTGATATAAATTAATTTAAAATCTCAGAGAAAGTATTTGAAGTTTACCTATCGCAAAGTATAACAAGTCTTGAAGGGTAATTCGTCCAAGTTGTGTTCGTTTGACAAGTGAGTGAGATTCTTTTAAAAACGATCGTTGATACAATTTCGCCTAACGAAATTTGTTAGGTTGGAAGCCTTTATGGCCGAAAGGGGTTGGAAAAGTTTCCCGGAGCGATCACAGTGACTACGGGGAATTTCAAATAATTAAGGAAAACTCGGTTGATAAATTGGCAGCCGAGCTGTCCTTATAAACCCCATCCTCAGACCACCATCGTTTTCAATAACTCAAAATATAATTTTCATTTATCTGAATCCATCGCCCAAACAAACTCGACAACGAATTTTCGACTTCAGGCGCCTGCCTCTGAATTCTTCTCTGTTTTCACTCGACATTTTCTTACGTCGATTTATTAACGGCTAAAATTCAATGAATGCATTCAATTAATAAGTAAACAAACACCACGAGACTTTCAATACATTAGTGATGGTTAAGTGAATTTCCAACCTGTTGCTCAACTTTATGCAACTAATTAAGACTACAAAGGTAAAAGCAACCTTAGCTGTCGATAAATTACTCAGTCCTTCCTCATTTATTATGTTACGTTCATATAATAGAAAATTATGTATAATGTTACTTTAAAATGTTTCATTAAACAACGTTTACACAACGCGTTGAATCATATTTATATTTTTTAACTGAATATTATATTTCATGCAAAATTAAAATTAAAATTCTTATGTTAGTTACAGTTAAAAAAATATATAAACTCTTTACAATTAATTCTAATTTCTATTGTATTATCAATCAAATAAAATTCATACTTTATAAAGAAATTGTCATTTGTATAACGCATTTGTATACTGTGCTTATTTGATTTAATGTGATAATAATAAAAAAAAAATTCACTTCACACACACACACACACACACATATATATATATATATATATATATATATATATATATATATATATATATATATATATATATATATATATATATAGTTGGGTTGTTAATTAAATAGTTTATTATTATTTTTAGTGGTAAAATATTTTCTACAGCCCTTTTTTCATTCGCGGCGTAAGCGCATTTTGATTCCAATGTGGAAGTCTTTCAAATATACATTTAGTTAATTTATATACAAGCTACTTCTGTTTTCGTTATCTTTCGTTATTCTGTTACTATATAAACGACAGTATCAGGATTTATTCAATGATTTTAAATGAGTGTTTGAGTAAAACTATTATTAAGTATTCGCGAGATATAATGGAGGTTCCGGGTAATGGTGCGCACTTTTTAACAATCTCATCTGGCGGGTAGGAGTTTCGGCTTTATCCAATTTGCGCACAGACGACAAAAGACGTGAATATTTAAAAAGAAAGAGACTGGAACGTATATTTTTTATACAGAGAGCCCAGAATTCTCTTTGCCACGCGTCAGATTCGGTCATAGTAATCTCGTTGAAGATGGGCAAAGTGAACGAGATGGCGCGTCCCGTTTGATTTGTCGCCGACACTCCTGAAAGTGCCTGAAAATTACCCCCAACACACATACGACAAACATATATATATATATTTTTCAACATAACTCATACCTTTGTTCCAACGATATGTTCACAGCAAAGCCGCCAGATTGATATTTCGGCAAACGTGTCATTTAATACGATATTTGTCGCCTTCGAGTACATATCGAATAACATTACTCACAAAAGCTTTATTTTTATATATGAAAACTCCATTAAATAAATTTCTACGCTATTCAAAACATATTATTATTATAATCAAATCTCGGCTAAGTGGGTGCACTGAAGTGCCTTGGAACACTGGTCACTGCGTGTAAATACAGAAAAATCTAATAAAATTAATATATTTGAAATTTGCCTATCTACACAGTATTCCGCTCATACATTCTTACATGAGTATATTTTTTTTGTATGATAATTAATTTATTTATTTTATTTTAGAGAGGGTTTTTTTATACACAACAACGTGTTAATTAATTGTCTGTCGGTGATCTTAACTATTACTAGTTACACAGGTCACCGACTTAATAATCAGTATTTACCTTACAATACAGGAAATCAGAGTAAACCTGAATCAAGACGATCCATCGGGAATTTATTAATATTATTCCCGATCTGCCAGCAAAAAAAATATGATTTGATAAGGATTTGAAACCATGACCACAGTATTTGTAGCCATGCTTCTTATCCCCTGAGCTATTACGCTGGTAATAAAATGTGTAGAAATCAGATAATTCATATAAGTCAATACAATTAAGGTGTATGTCAATATCCGAGAATTTTAAAAGAATAATACAATTTACCAATTTAATAAAAACATAGCCCGCGCAGTGTCCATTGCTCCAAGACACTTCAGTGCACTATGATTATTACCCAAATATACCTAAAGAAATAATAATAAGAAAATATTCCTGACTAAAATGTTATAAATAATGTCAATAAACCAAATATAATTCTAGGAAACGTCAGTTCATTTTAGCAATGAACTTTCAAAATTGATATCATTAGAAAATGTAATAACTTTGAAATAATTCACTCGATTCAAATTTGGTTTTACTTTTTATTATTGAATATTAAGTATCTCTAATGTCACATAAAAATGTTCTTCTCATGTTAGTTATAGGTAAAAATATTTATATATTCTGTACAACTAAGTCTAATTCATAAGATGTTTTCTATTATATTAACAATATACAATTCAAATTAATTAAAGAAATTGTACATAATATTTTATATAAATATACATTATACTATCTTCAAGGGGTCATCAGATTATAACATTTTTTTTTAAACAACAATAATATTGATATGAATAAACGGTCTTGTTGTGAATTAAATGATTGATGAAGAATAATATACACTTCAATGTGAACTAGTGATGTGAAGAAGTGTTTTTTTTTTAACCATATTGATAATAATATTAAACATCTCTCAATAAGCTTAGTAAGCCTCCCTTTGACATTATTAAGCCCCCCATATTTTATATCTTGGCGAAGACAAACTTGTGACCAAGTTCAGGTGGACAATGATGCGCCGTTCTGTCTGGTTGTCTGTTTGGGCTTAACTTAGTCCCATGCTTCAGTATTTATTATACAGTATTGGTAATATAGTTATTGTTAAGGGTATCTGGCCTGTTAATTGAAACATTTGAATTATATTTTATTTAATAATAACAAACGTCACATATAATTGTTTACTTTCTTCCTTTATTTCCGTGGTGGTAGTTGATCGTAAAGCCAGTTAAAGTACCGGTTGACTGTCCATTTGGGCTTTTAGTCACCCAACGCTATTTCAAAGGCGGCACCGAGTGGCTGTTGGAGTACAATGAAGACCACAAGTAGTTCTTGGTAGTCTTGGAAGAAGGTCATGGCAAAAAGAGGTACAGACTTTCCACCAGTCAACCCTGAAGAACCTCCTCGTTCACGTCGAATTAACTTAAGGTGCGCCAAGTGACTGAACTACCATATAAGGTTCCTTTACACTTTCAATTAATTAATATGTGATTTTATTTAACAATTAAATTTAATGTATAGCGAGTAATTTGTTGTATAAAAATGCAGATGTGGAAAATAAAGCCGCTTTTCAATAAGCAATAAAGCCAAGCGCCCAAATACATGAATAAAAGGAACCGCTAAGAATGTTTGCATTCAAAAGTGTTGATAATCCACCGAAATTATTATAAAAAAGCTTGGAAAAGAGGGTGAAAATAGAGGTTTTTAATTGCTCAGAATTGTAGAGCACTGCGCGGCTTACATTTTTATTACACGTATTGCTTTATTATTGGGTAAAATGTACTATTTGAATTTTCGGACAAAACAGAATAATCCTATAACATAATCATATTTATTAAATTTATATTTATTAAAAATTACCATATTTGAAATTTGCATTCAACTTTATAGTTTGTCCCATGAATACAATAATTGATGTATAATATTTAAATATCAAATATAAGAAATCATTTCAGTGCTCAAATACGTCAAAGCGCTTCATTACACCCATTTAGACTAGGTTTGATTATAAAATAGGACGTCTTTGTTTCAATCACTTATTAAAACAATATATCTTTTTTAATATTTCATATTAATAATCAATACATAAATGTTTTTTAGTGTTTGAAATAAGCTTAAGTTTATATTACCACTGAAATGTTTAATGGACAAATATTTGTCATATAATTTTTCACCAATTGATTTTGTCTGTTTCTACAGTCCTTAATGATTTTACTATATTATTTTTGATTTTCGTTTTATTCATATGTGCAGTAATGAGTATTTCTTTATATTTATAAATTTTATTATTATTATTAATTATTTTTATTACCAATTGATTGTACTCCGTCTTAAAATAAGTAAAAGACTTTGTCTATAAACAGGTGATAGTGAAATCCATGAGAATCTCGAGTTTGTTTAATTCCAAAAAATATTCAAATTTATGTTTTTGTTGTTTGTGCATTATATTATCAAGTAATTTTTTTTAAAATATCATAATTTCTGGGCCACGGAGTATTTATTTTGTATAAATTCTGGGCAGCGAAAGGGTTAATTTTCACTTGTATTACCTTGCATTAACATACTATACTAATATTTTAACAGCGTACGTAGAAGTACATTATTATAACCGTACATTTCATTTTTGTAAAAGTACTATAAAAAATTACTCACGGTTGAATTTAATCCTGCATGAAAAATATATAATAGTTATGTTACTTATGGGGAATATTATTGTTTGAACGGTTCGTCTTAAATATGAATATTTTGTCGCTTGTTCAGTGTTTCCAGTATAAATAATTAAATTGAATAATCAATCAGTCACGAGAAGAGCTTTCAACATTCAAGATTGAGTCGTGCTCTTGTCGGTATTGTGTGTGGTACGATGTTTTGTTGTTTGAGTGGCCTCTTGTGTGATTATACGAGTGGTCCACTTTTAACCCACAGTGCCTTCACTACACATCAACATTTTTACTACACGATTATGATATTGTGTTTTATATGATACTGAAATAAGATCGAGATTAGTAATATTTTGATTATATTAGATCATAGTGTAGCATAGTAGAGCATAGCTTCATATTATCACAATTTACGCACTCAACCTCATTTGACATTGATTTATCGTGTATTATAAAACCACACAAGATATTTAATAAATAATATTCTAAAACTGTTTATAACCTACAGGACATAATTTTACAATAAGAAATCTACTGTTTGACAAAAAATATATATTTTAAAGCAAAAAGTAAAATATAAACTTCCTGTTAAAAACCAAGCAGAGCATCGAAACCATCAACGATTGAAGATATGTAATTAAAAATACCCTAGTTGAGTATAATAGAAAATCCCTCAATTTATTCATCAGATTTTAATTTATTAAATTGAAATATCGAGTTCATATACCCATTAAAAATATATTATTTATGTAGTATTTTACTGGGGGGTGAGAGAGATCGTTCGGATTAGCGAGAGTACAGATTATCGAGACCCTGCTGTATTCATCCTATTTGAACGCTTTATACGACCTCCGTTTGGAATACGATCCGCGTACGTACATTAGGATAATCGAAGTTTGGTTAAGTATTTATTTTTTTCAACTGGAAATATAAAATTGTAGCAGGTAAACAACGGATACAATTACCGGTGTTTTAGGCAACTAGATTAAAATAAACAAATAGCGATTCCCAATGGTGAAAAACAAAACAGTTTTTTATAAGCATTTCACAAGGGACTGAAACATTTTCGTCTTAAAATACATTAAGCTGACGTGAATACATTTCACTTTCGTAATTTGGCCGGCACTACTATATATACATCAATCCCAGATATACTTAGTCGCATTAGTTTGTTTGTTCCCGAGAATTATACACGCTGTCGCTCTCACTCCTTGTTTGCAGCCCCTAGGACTCACACTAACATACTCCGTCATTCCCCATTAACCAGATCTATTGTTCTTTTGAATGCATGGAATGCCAGTGGGGCGGAAAATGACATATAGAAGAATGAAATAACTTAAATGTCCCTCATTGCCGAATCGCATTAGGTTTTTTTCCTGTAATGGCAAGGTGATGATGGTTCATGCTTTACTATTATGATTGATTATTATGATTAAATAAATTATTTTTCACACATGTGCATGCTAAGGCCACCTGAAACATTATAAAAATCCGAAATGATTATTTAAATTGTTAACATTGTGATATATGACTTTTTTATTTAATCTTTTAATGCCATCTTTATACAGGATAGACTTGAACTAACTGAGCATATTTTAGGGGGTGGTAGGGTATCGCAAGAATAAGTGAAAAAAATATATTAATAGTGCTTTTCGAATTAAGTTTGGGTTACCATCTTGGAATATATCAAGCGTTATTGGTTGTAAAAATTCAAATCGGGAAAAACAATGTGATATTAGATATTTGAAATTATTAAATTCATATGTATAGTAGTGTCGTGCGTATTGTTTTCTTACTTAGAGGTCGTCACTACTACATGCGTATATTATACATATACATATATTTCATATATGGGCAGGCTGTGGCCACTTGCAACACTGTAGTCTCTAAAATCCGACACTCAAGAGCATCAAGATTTTTCTTAAAAAAAATCCAAATTCATTTCATAGTGACATATATCAAGCAACTTTTAATGACGAACATATTAAGTGAAAAAAATTATTATAAAGATCGATAAGTGACAGATAAATGGTACGAGCGGTAAAAACAGCGTGTCTGTCATAGGAAACCTTTGATGACAAATTCATGTTTTTGACATCTTTCAAAGTATTTTTGTTACTTCTATATATATCAACCCATCGGTGAATATATTTAGCTATTTGTAATTAATTCATCAATATAGGTAATACAAATAATAATTCATGCTCTTCACTACTTTTCAGAGCACCGCTAATTATATCATTAAATCTTTGTTTAACGTCCTATTTAACCAACGACGTTTAATAAAAGAGGAATTTCACACTTTGTACTTTGATCTTCTAACTATTTTCCATGATAATGTCGTGTTTTAGAAAAGTGGTTTCAATACGAACTGTGGAAACTTTCGCTACCTGAAACTTCGCCTTCACAAAAGGAAGCGCTGAAATCTTTCACGCTCTATTGAAAATTAAAAATCAATGAAATCTGGACATCTGTTATTAATCTAGTTACAATTTTGATTGAAAACAAAGTTTTTCATTTTATTTGCGCACGGTCAATATAAGAATTTTATTAAAATATAAATTAAATATGGCTTGGCCGATGTTTGACCGGAAAAATTATTTCTTTGATGGCACCGTTTACAAAATCTCACGTATAAATCATACGTTCAAATAAATCTCTGGAATAAACAGTCAATGTTTGAAATATATCTTGGAGATATATAAATTCGATCAAAATGAGGTGTAGAGTTAGAGGAGTCATATTATTCGTGTCACGTATCCTAAGAAAACTTTGATTGGGAGCTAACACTCGAAAAATAAATAATGATAATACATTATTGGGTGCTGGGGTGAAGATATTGAAGGATATTGGAGCTGTCGGCGTCAATATCAAGCAGTCGAGAACCTGGCGCCATAACAATATCTCTTACATTATACAAAACACACACACGCAATAAGTAAAAATATCATCTAACCACCGAATCTTGTTAATTAATGTCGTATTTTTCCGAAAGGCATATGAACTTGAGCCTTTCAAATGTCAGTATCGTGGCATTGAGTAGTTTTCCTTAATAGTTGTATAATAGCGTCAGCCAAGTCGTGGAATTTTGTGAGTGTATTAGTGCATGTAGGTATAAACACGCACACAGTCAAGCATTGGCCAAAGTTACACTTATACATTGATCAAGAGTTATCGGTTTTAATTTACCTTATTATGTAATCTTTTAAATTTGTCGGATTACAAAAAAAACATGCATTGACCTACTATAATATTTTGGTCAAAACCCACCCGGGCGTTAAATAAATAATATTAAATATGTCAGATTACAAAGAAGTGTACTAAAACTGCACAAGTTCCAATCTTTTTTTATTTGTATCACCCAAATTAATTATACTACTTTTTACTTATTTAAATTTTTTACTTATTCAAATTAATTATACTACTTTTTACTTATTTACTTTACTTTACTAATTAATAATTAGTTGAAATTTTAAAATATTCAATTCAAGTACCATTACTTTGTATGAAGAACTATCAATGAACTCCAATACTGCATTATCATCACTGGGACTTGGGATCTCCCGTAATGCTCTAGTGCTACTACAGTATGATATAACAATTATATATAAATATAAATAATAGTTTCAAACAATGCACAATAAGAAGAAGAAGAATGTATAAAATGTTTATTAGATATTTTTTATAGTGTTTGCGTGGAATTGTATAATTAAATAAATAAATCCAAAACACACGTCTTTATAAAATAAATTTCTTAAAAAAATATGTCTACATTAAAAAAACACAAAGCAAAAATAGCACAGCACTTATATGAGTGCTTTCATATTTTCACAAATTCATTTTACCAACAGCGACAACTTTAATAATGAAGAAATCGTGCATATATGTATATATAAATATTTTTGCCAAACAAGTCCACTGAAAATGATTATTATATTAACATATACGTTGGACTACGTATCGTAAACACATCATAATTTTAATTGCCACCTTCGACATAATTATTATATTTTGGATGAAATATGCGGTACAAATTATAATATATTCTCCTAGAGTGGTGAACGCCGTCGACGTGCTTTTAATTTGTTCGTTGGATGTTTTATTGCTTAGTAAATAACACACGCATATATTTTAGATTTAGTAATGGTAATATCTATTTTGTATAGTTATTGTGTTATTCAGGAGACTTGCTGTGACGAAGAGAGAAGTCTAAAGGATCCAATTTACAGCCTCGAATAACGTCCATCCATCATCACTGTGAAATTTCATATGTTCGCCGTACAAACAATCTCGAGCTTTTTTATTTCTTCACAAAAAAAGCATGGCCAAGCTATGCAAATAATATAACAATCGAATTTTCATAACACTGACAAAGAATTGTTTGAAGCGTTTTTTAACAATGTACATATTTCCACGCGCAACCCCTAACACGTTAAATAACTTATAAGCATAATAGAATAATTCAAAAAGTACAAACGCTCTACTCTTTTATAAATATATATATATATATATATATATATATATATATATATATATAAATATATATATATACAAATTTAATATTCACCATATTATTCTTGAGGGACAATGTGAGTTTTAAAATATTGATTTTCATGAAACAATACATGCACATGTTTGTATTAGGAAAACTGTTTACTTATGAAGTGTTAATTAATTTTGTTGGTACACAGGGTAAAGAAGCTTTAATCAGCAAAAATGTCTAAATATATAGAAAATTACCATAAAAATTACCCATGACAGTGTGTTACAATCCATTATTTATTTTGGACCATTATCGTTATCACGTGGCTACAAATACTATGGTCATGGGTTCAAATCCCACTCAAATAATAAAATATTTGATCGGTTATTACGATATTAATAAAATCCTGATTCATCGTCTTTTTTCATATTTTCTCTGATTTCCTGAATTTTAGGGTAAATACTGATTATTAAGACGACAATGAATTAACATAATAACAAATTTAATTATTTGTGGTCAATATTGAATGTATCGATTCAACAAAAGTCTCTGGAAAACATTTCTGCACAATAGAAAGCATTTCTTGTTATTCAATTCTCATGCCTCCGAGACTGTTTTTTAAACTTACAAATAGATTACAAAAAAGGAGGAGTTTTTCATTTTCTAATCGATATTGCCTGTTTTCCGAAAGTCTGCCAATAAATTAATTAAATAAATTCCATTCAATACTGAAATTTCGCTAACCTTCTTTGTCTCGAAGGATAATAAATAACGCTTAAAAAACCTATTTTGTCTTAGCGAAAACACGCCCTCCTTGAAAAATCAATAAATAACTTGCGGTAAAACGATATATAAAATAATATTGGCATGGACATATTATAAGATCAAGATTACGTTGTTTAGTTTCAAAATTAAATAATTCAATGTGTTTTTAACAAAAATCGTCCAATTAGTAAGACAGACTATCCAATTAATGTAGGCCGTTCAGAAATGGCTATTCTTCATGAATAATAAGATAGAAAGGGCGTTGATTCTGGCTTTGCTGGTATTCCAGGTGCAAAATGTATTAATTAAAATCGAATCACTATTAAATACAGGTTTAAAAAAATGCGAAAGCGATCTTTCGTCGACGATTCAATATTCAATGACAATTAGTTGGGGCAGATTCAATTAAAGGACCATCGTAGACGGTAGTCCAACTTTAGATGTCTAACTTGCTTTTAATTGCCATCGTAAAGTTGCCAGAATGAAATTCTAGCGATTTACTTCGTTCAGATCTTTCAGTGTCTTTCGATAATTTTTTCATGCTCTGAAAATTTATAAGCCGAGCGATTTCCACAAATTTTAATATGTGACTTATGTAGATTTTTTTGTGAATAAGGGTGACCATATATTATCTGAATGAATAAACAGTACTTTAAATAATAAACCAACAAATTTATTAAAAATACGTTTTTTTAAATCATTAACCTATTCTTTCATTTTCTTTATTGACTAAAATTTTTTTTTTTTGGTAAATACAAAATGTTCTAGTCCTTATACTCAATAATCAACTAACAGCATAATAACAAAAATATGACTACTTCGTGTAGGAATTGAATCTGTGTCTTTTGGTTTGCATTGCTCTTTTTTTAATATTATTTATTTATAAGCAGACCTAGTCCAAGTGGGTGTAATTTGACGTATGTGATCGCAGACGACGATTTTCTTATAATATTGCTTGATTATTATTAAATTTTGACATGAATTATAGTACTAACTTATAGAAAGAATGGGAAAAAAATAAAAAAAGCCATTTACAAGTTTAAAGATTAATAATTAATATCCAAATAATAAACAATTACAAAATATAATGCTTACAAACTAAATAACATTTTGTTTGGGTAAAACCAAATTTAAGTTGAGTGGATTTTTAGAAATTTTATTTTATTTTGAAAAATATTATCAATTTATAAGTCCATTGGTAAAATGAACTTAGGTTGCCTCGAGGCATATTTAGTTTTATTTACATGTCTTATGATTGGGTTAGTCTAGAAGTTAGTCATTTTAGTGTAATGTTTTTTACTCAAATCTGCTATATTTGCTTTAAAGGCGGATTGCAATACAAATATTAGGACTTAATGACCAATGTACTTTATAAAATTTATTATTTGTATAAAGCATTTTCTTGCTATCCCATTTTCCATATTATGTGAAAGGAAAACTAATATTTGGCCTAGTGGCAAATATTTATTTACATGTCTTATGATTGAGTTGGTCGGGAAGTCATTTTAGTGTAATGTTTTTTTACTCAAATCTGCGATATTTGCTTTGATCATTTTTAACTCAATGTCCTCGTGAACTTCTTTAATATATGTGTAATATTAAACATAAGGAATATAATACAGGCGCAATGTAATGTAAAGGGTTGAGATCTGAAATATACAATGTATGTATGTATATTGTTAGGGGTTGGTAAGGTTTGCGGGTGGGAGTTAATCAGGTGCGGTGTCTATTTTTACTGCGGCTTTTCCCGGTCTGAAATTAATTTCATGTCTGGAATGACTATATTATTATTCTGGTGGAAGTATGAAGAAGTACGCCTTGGAAGGGCCTCAGACTTTCCGGTCCAAAATGATTCCAAACCTCGGTACTTTCAACCAAGCAAAGACAATGTCGAGACACGCCTTCTGCCTAAGTGTTTTTTAATGATTCCTCTGCCGGAGATTATTTTAGTTTGCAATCAAACAATCTACAATCACAGACATATTTTTAATACCAATAATATTCTACCTCTACACTATATTTATACTGGTTTAAAAAAGACGCGTTTGATTGTAACATTTGCGAATCGGATACCATCGACATGTCTTGTATATAATATAAAGTAAGGTGTAGGAAGCAATCATTTGTAAAAGTTCGCTGCTAAACAATCCCTGTTGATGGCATAATTGGTGGAAAAGAGTTCACCCAGGTGCGCAAATTCTTTGCCAAGTCGTTGCAGCCTATTCATTTAGTTGATATTAATAATTCAAAGCGATTATATGAAGATTTTTTAATTTTTTATCATACAATTTCTTTATTAAATATAATTTTTTTGATACATTATGATTAGATGTTACAATATTAAGTTTATACACAAAATTAAAATTATTCATAGCATAAATAATGGGAAAAAATATAACAATTCACGTGTAGAACTATTAAAATATATATATAATAAAATTTTGAAATATAAACAAATACTTAATACAATATGAATAAAACTGACTGTGGAGACAGACAAAATCAAATGTGTCTGTAAAAAATTATATGATAAAGATTTTTTTATGAAATGTCCCTTAAACATTTCAGTGGCAATTTAAAGTTTCGCTTATTTGAAACATATTTGATTTTGTTTACATTTTGTATCAAGGAGTTAGTAGAGAATTTAACCATTTTGTTAAATCTGTGATAAAATCTTCCACTGTTTTCATTTTGATAATTTCATGATTCTCTCTAAGGTACGTCCCAGGACTCAAGTTTAATATCATTTTAAGGCACATGTTTTGGATTAAATTATGAATAATTGTGTTATGATATGACCGTAAATTAATTGATTGAATATGATGACTTTCTTATTAGGATATTGTCATTTCACGGTAATATATAAATTGATTTGGTTGAATTTGTAGACCGGTTTAACAACACTTAATTGAATTTTTTGCTGCTATGTTTTTATTACACCTTAAAATCCAGAAAATTTGAATAAACCTAGATAGATAAAATAAATCATGATTTATATAAGCAGGGTGGAAGTTGTAAATGAGAATATTTTAGAGGGTGGTAGGGTTTCGCAAGATAACTGAAAACAATATATTTTTATTATGATTTAATGATAAAAAAATAATTGCTTGAATCCTAAAATACGTACTTAATAGAAACAGCTGATTACAGGATAGTGGCCTACCTCTATTCCAAAAGTATTTATTTTAAATTGATCATAAGACACTTTTTTCTTCATTTTTGCGATACATTACTACCCACTTAAATATTCTCAGGTATTTCAAATCCAGCATTATTATATAATATTAATTCTAATCCTCCAGCCAATCGCTTTTAGAATTTAGAATTTGAGTATACTATTATAGTATTTGAATATATATATATATATATATATATATATATATATATATATATATAACTTTGCTTTTGATTATTTAATAAAAATAAATATATAAATCGAAGATTCTCAAAAAAAACACATAAGTTATTAATACATTAAAGAAAAATACCCCATTTTCCATAATAAAAAATCACAGAATTGAATAAAAAATACTAATAATAAATTCTTTAAATATTATATTATAGTTGTTTTTACAAATTTGGTGTAACAAGTATATTGTGTGCATTTTTTATATTTTATTACAGAAATCTGAATCCTCGTGTTGAAAATATAATAATTTTTCTATTGAACCGTCACGAAATGAAATACAATACGAAATATTTGAGGAAGGGTGCTTCGAAATCATTCCAACGAGATAACAACAAGAATGATGGAGCGTTCGATATTATTTTGGGGTAAATATGAAATACATCATACAGAAATCGAGGTTAAAGCTTAAAATATCGTATGGGACGTAAAGGCTGTTATGTCTTCCACAACTCCTGAAGTTACCCTCGCCTACTTCTTTTCAGTTCCCAAGGGTGTGACACATATCTGTGTCAAATATTTATTCAAATGCGAAAGTTTTTCAGCGGCGATAAAAGTTACGCTCTCTGAAATGTGATTTCAGACAACTCGTGTACGTGGATAATTTTTTCTTTACAAATTCATACCCACAAAACAGTAGCACGGTAATCTTTCAAAATACATTAACATGGGGTTTCTGTATTTTCTTATGTACATACATTTTTATACAATTAGCATTCATTTTAAGTGACCTCTTTCAAGCCTAGACGTATGCATATTATGGGTTTTCCTGAATTTAATATTTGAATACATTCTTATGTAAATTAGTGCAACATTCTGATTAAAATTAGATGTGATGAAATGTTAATTGGACTAAGAAGAAATCCATGTGATTTTATATGAAAAAAAATATGCTTTTTCAATTTGTGTTTTTTTATGTCGGTTTGTCTAAAATTTAATATTGATTATATTTACTTATTGTGTGGTAAAATGCATTTTTTTATTTAAATTTTCGGATATTAACAGATGAATCTAATAATATTGATTGATAGATTTACAGAGTATATAAATCTTTTTACCAAAAAATAACATGAGAATTTTCCTTTTATATAAGTTAGTTTGATCTTTTTACATGATTGGGTTTGAATATTCATTAACCTAGTGTATTTTTAATTGAAATTTTCAATCTGTTAATTTTTTTAATGTTCTGCTTGGTTTTTTAATAGTACGGTAATAAGTTGTTTTTTTTTTTCATTCAGAAGATGTTTGAATTTTCAATGTAAATTATTAGTAAAATAATTTAACACGGTTTTCATATGATGACAACACACATTATTTAAAAAGCGATATTCCCGATAAATACTGTTTTTTGAGAATTTTCATTTATTATGCATTATTAAATATCTCTTATTACTAAATATTATTATCATTAAAATGATATGTAAGAAAATAATTTTATAAAATATTATTGTTTCATCTGGTTTAACACTGCCTGTCACTCCGTTTGAATATTATTTATGAAATATAACAGTTTACGGTTAAATACCTTCTATTAACAGAGAAATGAAATGTGTAATAGATAATAGATGAATTTACATTAATTGCTGATCAAATAGGACCATTTTACTATATATAAAAAGTCTCAATTAATCGATTAAATATTCTATTAAAAACTAGGTGCTTTTTGAGAAGGCTTTTTAGACACAACAACGTGTTAATTCATTGTTTGTCGGTAATCTTAACTATTACTAGTTACACAGGTCACCGACTTAATAATCAGTATTTACCTTACAATACAGGAAATCTGAGTAAACCTGGATCAAGACGATCGATCGGGATTTTATTAATATTTTTCCTCATCTCCCAGTCGCAATAACCGATTATATAATTAATATTTCTATTTGAGTGGAATTGCACTACATTAGTTGCCGGTCAAATAGAACTATTTTACTATTTGTAAAAAGTCTCATTTAATGATGTTTTAAAATGAAGCATATTTTTATTCATTTAATACATTTGGAACAGCTTCTAATTTCCGATATAATATAGTGTTTGTTCCAGTCAGAATAATTTAAATGAAGCACGTGTTTGTTGCAAGACTGGATACAATAATTAATATTATCGGGATAATATGAATGTGTGGCGGTATAATAATGATTAGTAGCTGCATATCGCAGGCATTTAAAAGCAAATAAACTCCAACCCGTATATAATAAATGTAACCACGATGTGTTTGATAAAGGAGGCTGGTGTGTGATGGCAGTGGTTTTATTTAGGTTGGGTTGGTCCCAGATCAAATGGAGCGAACGAATATTTGTCAGGGTGGTTCAATTTATATCAATCTGTCGTCAGCAAGTGGCCGCCATCTTGACCGATGGTTGCCATCTGACATGTGATAGATATTCTGCCTTTCCCTTTTACACACTTTACACACATACTTTAAATGAAATATATTCCGGCGACGAATACATCAGTGCGCCACTCTCATCTTGTATCATGAATATAAATTAAAATGATAAATCACCCTAGAAACAGCCTTATAAATAGACTTCATCGACTACACTCTTACATGGACTAATGTTTACCGCCATTATAGCGTCCGACTCGCAAAAAAATCGTAAAGTATATACAACTTGTTTTTTTTTTATTCAACTGAAGAATTATTATAATGTTTATAATATACCAGCGTTAATAGATCAGAGGATAAGACGCGTGGCTACTGATAATGTGATGATGTAATAAAATTGATTTGATCGGTTATTACGACTCGGAGATCGGGAATTATATTAATAAAATCCCGATCGATCGTCTTGATCCAGGTTTACTCTGATTTTCGTGGATTATAAGGTAAATACTGAGGCGATTATAAATTCGAGCAGAGCCGCTCTGATGGTGTTCTGTGTAACTAGTAATAGTTAAGATCACTGACAGACAATTAACACGTTGTTGTGCCTAAAAACCAGGTAAACCAAAGAGATGTAGGTTTTCTGGTATTCCAGACGACTGTTTTCTCTTAATAATAATATATATATATATATATATATATATATATATATATATATATATATATATATATATATATATATATATATATATATATATATATATATAGTTAAATTTTTCAATTTTTAATGATTATTTTTATCATTTTGGCACGAGACTTAGAATTTACGTCGTATATAATGACATTTACACAATAATATATTTATTACTTTTCGACTTGTCATCATCAGACGCTAAATCCAAAATTATAATTAATGAAGTAAATATATCGCATTAGACAAAAAATAGTATATAATTTGAAATTTAAAGAGTTCACACAAAATAACACAGAAATTAGGAATTCCCATTAATATTCACTTAACACAAACATTTGAATTAATATCAAAATATAATATTTGTCAATTTGTTGCTGTTATTCACGCTTAAAGTATATAATCTTTACGTGTTTAATAATTTGCCTATATATTACAATTTCTTTATTATGCATAAGTTTTTTTGCAATGATTGATAGAAAAATACATCTTTGGAAATCAACTTAGGTGTACAGAGTATATAAAGCTTTTTACCTATAACTAACATGAGAATGTTTTATTTAAATTTGGCATGAATAATAGTATTAAATTATAGAAAGAATGGGAAAAAAATAAAAAAGCCATTTACAAATATGAAGATTAATAAATATTAACAACAATAAAAGCAATATTAACAAATTTGAGTTGAGTGGATTATTAGAAAGCAACAGTTTATTTTTAAAAATAATATCAGTTTTGGAAGTCAATTGGTAAAATGAACTTAGGTTTCCTCGAGGCATATTTGGTTTTATTTACATGTCTTATGATTGGATTAGTCGGGAAGTTAGTCATTTTAGTATAATGTTTTTTACTCAAATCTGCGATATTTGCTTTGATCATTTTTAACTTAATGTCATCGTGGACTTCTTTAAGATAATTAATAGTTTGCTTACTGGATTTCTTCCTTGGAACTTTTCAAATTTGAAGACAATTTTAACTATTAGTTGGCATTGTGGAGATCAATGATATGAGTGTATTGTGTTTAAACTGTCAAACAACGAATACTATGTATATATACATAAGTTCAAAACAATTTCAATATAATTCTCTGGTATCCTCTATACACTTGGCGTGAAAATTCCCTTATAAACTATTATTAGACATCCTCTCTATATTATGTGCATGGATTGAGTCCTTGAAATCGAGGGATCTGAAGGACGGACTATCGTATCACAAAACGGACAAATTGTACAGCCATGTACGATCAATCACGCCGGGAATCGAATGGTGAACCTTTTGAATAAAAGCACTCTACCTAACGGATTGAGGCTTCAACCAGGGCAAACCGATACTTTCTCAAACCTAATAGACAGCTTAGTTTACATTGCAATTTATTTTAATTTATATATTGAACAATCAATACGAACATCGCGGTCTGTAGGATTTCGCCATACGTTATTTTATAAAGGCAGCGTTTTTTTAATTAACTATTGTCAGTAAAATATAAAACCGATCATGCATATTTCAGAATTGAGTCATATTATTACTATTTTAATATAAAATCTTAAATTCATTCGCGAAACAATTTCAATTAACCACAAATATCTCTCATGTAGGTTATGGTATTCTCGCAGGCATTGCTTCTCTAATGAAATTATTAAGTTGATTAGCGAAGCAATGTTGTGTGAAAAACAGCCTTATAATGATACAATCGCATTTGCAATTATATCATTATCCAAATGCTTAGTTTTCGCTATTTCGTAAATGTTTAAATTGCACGAGAAGTGCATTTGGTTTTGTGGCAAGTTTAATTGTGGCATAAAGTGTAATGACGCAATAATTGTGCTGTTAATTTCGGTTTTAAAATGTCCTTCTAGCAAATCCTCTTAAAATCTTATTACTAATTCTCTCTTACCCTATAAATATTGAATTTTTCCTATCGAGCTATTTGAAGTCGGCGGAGGGTATAAAGAAATATTTTTTATTCGTAAATAAATTGAATCCTTTCACGCCTTATAAAATTAATTTAGAGGCATGTTAACATCGAAACAAGCTGAACTAATTACTCGCTCATATTTTATACTGTGTGTGCTAAAGCTAGAAAAATATCGTTTTTAATGTATATAATCTGGAAACTGTGCCTACCTTTAAATTTAAATTCGTTTGGAAATATAAAAAATAATTTTGTATTGAGATCCGAGAAGTAATTATAATCGATACGCCTACTTAAAAATATATACAACTTGTTTTTAGTTGAACTTCTAATATTTCAAAGGAAGGATTAGCATATTATATGTAATCTATTAAGACTTCAATTAATGGGCAAAAAGTTAAATTTTTCAATTTCTAATGATTATTTTAAATTATTTTATTACAATGACATTAGACGTAACCTCTCATTTTTTATGATTATTTGGGTATTTTTATTCCAGATACCTCCGAGACTAATAACTTACTAAAATAATTACTACTAATAATACACCATCATCATCAGCAACAATATTACTGTGAAACCCAAGACGAACTTTTCTATATAAATATTATTAGTTTTGCCATCACATAAAAATTTGTGAATATTTATAAGTTCAATGAAAAACATACTGTCGTTAATGGTTCAAATGCTGGTATTTTAACGACAAAATAAAGGGGAATACGTTTTATAATTGACGACTCAAAAGTCGTCAAAATTCTCAAAAGATATAATATGAAATAATATAAAAATGTACGTGAACGATTCCAGTGATTCTAAGATTAATTTCAAATCAATAATCGCAAAAAAATCTGTTCTTCATTTTAGGTTAGGTTAGGTTAGGTTAGTTAGAATGTCAGAATGCTAGTTCTATTCTCTTGGATCGATGTCAATTTAATACCATCAATAACCTCGTTGATGTCTATATGTTACTTAAAATTAAAACGCTGTTGTTTATTAAATCTTATGGTTTATTCAATAAAATAATAAAGTATGAAAGACGCTTCTTTACGGCACGTGTTTAGTGTCAGTCGCACCTTATTGCTGTATAATGTATGGCGAAGACGAAGACCTGCACCGACTTCTGCATCAGACACCCTGTCCACTTTACACCAAGAAAAATACTCAACAAAAATACAAAAAGACCCCCCGACATACTTCAGACGGAATTTCATAAAGTATCAAATTGTACTTTGTTGCCAGAAGCCGTTCAATAGAAATCGAGCCAAAGGGACTGTAATATAAAATCACACACAACCAAGCTAGAGGAATTAATATGATTATTATTACAATTTCTTTATTATGCATAAGTTTTTACATTAACTGATAGAAAAATACATCTTTGGAAATAGACTTAGGTGTACAGAGTGTTTACATCTTTTTACCTCTAACTAACATGAGAATGTTTTATTTAAATTTCACATGACTAATAGTATTTAATTAAAGAAAGAATGGGGAAAAAAATAAAAACCCATTTACAAATTTGAATAATAATAAATAATAACAACGATAAAAGCAATATTAACAAAACAGTTACAAAATATAATGCTTAAAAACTAAATAACAATTTGTTTGGGTAAAACCAAATTTGAGTTCAGTGGATTATTGGAAATTTTATTTTATTTTTAAAAAATAATATCAGTTTTGGAAGTTCATTGGTAGAATGAACTTACGTTGCTCAGAGACATATTTGGTTTTATTTACATGTCTTATGATTGGGTTAGTCGGGAAGTTAGTCATTTTAGTGTAATGTTTTTTACTCAAATCTGCGATATTTGCTTTGATCATTTTTAACTTAATGTCCTCGTGGACTTCTTTAAGAAATGTGCCAGGTTCAAGATCTAAGGCCATCTTAAGACACTTGTTTTGGACAATTTGAATTTTATTGAAATGCATTTGTGAATTAATATGATGGTACGTTTATTTGTCGCTGATTTAATTTATTTTGGGTTTTTCACGTTTTGTATATATTTGTGTGATATATTGTTCCCGTGGCGGAGTCTCAAAGTAAGTTGGCTGTATAGTTGAGGGTGTGGTTTTTACTCAGCACCAGATGTTTGTCATCGCTTCGAAAAGGAGAAGAGAGCCGAAAAAACCAAGCACAAGAGTTCTTCCGATGAACAATTTCTTCGAGACTTCAGCCGGCAGCTTCTGTAGTTTGGGACTTTAGACCTCTTACAAGAAGAAGTCTGATGTGAAAAAATGCACACGTGAGATTGTTTGCAATGCTCGCGAAAGGCAATTTCAAAATTCCGTCTCAAAATGAAAAAAGATATGTATGTAATCCTGAATTTTTAATCTTAAAATTTTGATTGAAAAAACACGCTTCTAAAACATCGATAAAAGGATTGAAAATTACATTAAAATAGAAGCTACAATCTTCTGCTTATATGATTGCCCGGGTCACTAAAAATTCACATATAAACCATCTACATATACGGAGTGTGGCCACCTGCAACATTGTTTATTTATTTATTTACGCCCCGAGGAGGTTTTACTTTCGAGAGGGTTTTTACTAGTTACACAGGTCACCGACTTCAATCTAGGAAACCAGAGTAAATCTTTTGAACAGAGAAAATTTGCTTCAATTACAAAAACAAGCAACGGTGGTTTTACGACTAAATATTATATTTATAATGCGATATTTTTCATTGTAAACCGATATTCTTATACAATTTTTATTTTATTTACGTTCTGGGGGATTTTTTTTAGACACACAGCTTTTATTTTTTCAACAAAGGACAAGAAAAATTCGCCCAATTTAATAATCGCCTCAGTATTCAACTTAAAATCCAGGAATAAAGTCGGAATAAAATCAGAATAAACCTGGATCGACCCGGATCCGATCCTCGATCGGGATTTTATTAATATTATTCCCGATCTCCCAGTCGTAATAATCGATCAAATTAATTTAAAAATTCTTGACTTGAGTGGGATTTGAACCCATGACCACAGTATATGTAGCCACGCTTCTTATCCCCTGAGCTATTACGCTGATTCGAATTGTTCTCTCTATAATCTGACACTTGAGAGAAATACATTTTTTTTAAAAAGAACATCCGAAATTACCATGTGAGTTGTTTACACTACTTAACTCTACAGAGTAAATTTCAATCTTCAAATATGCTATATATCAAATAAACTTATATTTATAGAAGTGTCATGTGTAATGTTTTCATACATTGGAACATGGCCGGCACTACTGCATATATTTAACACAATCGCGGGCTTAAACATTATTTGTCTTAGAATATTAATGACGCACATTACCATATTAAATATAATTTGTATTATAATAGAAATATTGACAAGTGACAAAGTAGTCATACAAAACCTTAAGTGACTGAAGGCATTATTAATTAACTTCAGGATTTGTATGAAAAGAAAAAAATACGGATGCGGATGATATGAGTTACCGTTCTGAAAAATAAATTAATTAAAAAAATATTAGCATGACGAACTGCTTTCTTTCAGCAACGGCCCGGCTTATTGCGGATATCAAATTTACAATTCTTCAAATATAATTTCTTCAGTCATTCCAATGCACCGTTTCAATACATACTTCATATGATATATCCGTCATCAACTAACGTATGCATATATATATATATATATATATATATATATATATATATATATATATATATATATATATATATATATATATATATATATATATATATATATATATATATATATATATATATATATATATATATATATATATATATATATTACAATTTCTGTATTATGCATAAGTTTTTACATTGATTGATAGAACAATACATCTTTGGAAATAGACTTGGGTAAACAGAGTGTTTACATCTTTTTATCTATAACTAACATGAGAATGTATTATTTAAATTTGACACGAATAGTATTTAATTATAGAAAGAATGGGGAAAAAAAATAAAAACCCATCTACAAATTTGAAGATAAATAAATAATAACAACGATAAAAGCAATATTAACAAAACAGTTACAAAATATAATGCTTAAAAACTAAATAACAATTTGTTTGGGTAAAACCAAATTTGAATTGAGTGTATTATTAGAAATTTGGACTTTATTTTAGAAAATAATATCACTTTTTGAAGTCCATTGGAAAAATGAACTTACGTTTCCTCGAGACATATTTGGTTTTATTTACATGTCTTATGATTGGGTTAGTCGGGAAGTTAGTCATTTTAGTGTAATGTTTTTTACTCAAATCTGCGATATTTGCTTTGATAATTTTTAACTTAATATCCTCGTGGACTTCTTTAAGAAATGTGCCAGGTTCAAGATCTAAGGCCATCTTAAGACACTTGTTTTGGACTTTTTTATATATATATATATATATATATATATATATATATATATATATATATATATATATATATATATATATATATATATATATATTATGAAAGAAGGTTGTGTATGGTGGAAGTTTCAGAAGTTGGGGCGTGTTGAAACATCCGGTTTCAGGCAGGAGGCTAAAGATCCTACGGAAGTTGGCCTATTACTCTACATATATATAAATATTATGTTCACCTCACTACCTTCATCTGTCCAACCGATAAATAATGACTTTCAACAACTTGTCTTACACTCTAAACAGCGCCCGGAATACTATTTTCAGTGCCCTCCATAAATATTACAATTACACAACGACACGTTTCATATAATAATTCTTTTTTTTATACAATTTCTTTATTAAATATAATTTGCATACAATGTTTTGATACATTATGATTAGATGTTACAATATTAAGCTTATAGACTTAGTCTTTTACTTATTTTAATACGGAGTATAATCAATTGATATTTAAAATAATTAATAAGTCATAACATAATTTATGGGAAAAAAATACAAAAACCCACTTGTAGAACTACTAAAATATATATAAATATTATACATAATAAATAATAATAGTAATTTAATCTATCGACAAAGTGTATATAATAATATAACATTAAACGCTCATGATAGCTTTTTACCGACAAGAGAATAACGAAAACGGAATTAAATAAATAAATATATATATATATATATATATATATATATATATATATATATATATATATATATATATAAATATATATATATGTATATATATATATATATATATATATATATATATATATATATATATATATATATATATATATATATTATGTATGTTTCCATATAAGGTCACTACTACACAAGGAACGGAATTGGTGGAAAAGAGTATGATATAAAAAATATGCTACGAGCAAGCCCGATTGGTCATACAACAAAATTATAAACGATACAAATCATCTCCAAAATCTGTCATATTTCGTATCCCTTCTTATACAAAATTGTATAATTGTATTTAATCTACGATGATCGAAAATATAATTATGTAAAATAATTGATTGCCTGGTTCACTACACTTTTTATTGTATTTTTTTAATTATTGATCGATTTCCTATGCTTTTTTTTATCATACAATTTCTTTATTAAATATAATTTGCATACAATGTTTTGATACATTATGATTAGATGTTACAATATTAAGTTTATAGACTTGGTCTTTTACTTATTTTAATACGGAGTATAATCCATCGATATTTAAAATAATTAATAAGTCATAACATAATTTATGGGAAAAAATACAAAAAACCACTTGTAGAACTACTAAAATATATATAAATATTATACATAATAAATAATAATAGTAATAAAATAAAATAAACTTAGAATTACAAAAATATATACTTAATACTATATGAATAAAACAAAAATATTGTGAAACACGCATATAGTAAAATCATTAATGACAGACAAAATCAAATGTGTTTGTGAAAAAAGATACGTTAAAGAATTTTTAAGGAATGTCTCTCAACATTTCAGTGGTAATTTAAAGTTTCGCTTATTTGAAACATATTTGATTTTGTTAACATTTTGTATTAAAGAGTTAGTGGAGAAGTTAACCATTTTGTTATAGTGTTTATTGGTAATAATTCTTACGCATCTGAAAAAAGCCAGCATATTAATTTATATATATCAAGTGCACACATTCATAGTCACCTTATCAATTAATTTCGAACTCTATCTATGTTTTTTTTTTAAGAATACACAAAATTGAAAAGTTAAATATTAGTAGTAATATTAGAAAAGTTAAATATTAGTAGTAATGTTAGAAAAGTTAAAACCAAATATTCTCAAGCTGTCATAATAAATTACTTTATAATGGCCCCTTTTAATATATTTTTTTATGATCGTATTGGCATTACATAAAATCATTTAAGTTATTTGGAGTTCCATTAAAAACAGGTTGAATGTTATTCCGAAAGATGTTTATTATTCGTATGGTATTTAGCTTCATGGCAATATTCAATAAAATAATGTTATAAAAGTGAGTCGTTCTAGAGCTAATAGTATTGGTGCGTATACGACTAGGGTAGAGCTTTGTAGTACACGCATACGCATCGCATGCATACATTCTCATTACACTATTATATTGAACACAGATGATAGTTATTCATTATTTAAAAAATCATTGTGTGGGTTTGGGTAAATTAATTAAAAAGTAGAGAACACTTAGCATTTTTATTGCCCGCCATATTGATTATGTGACGCTTAGATCAGTTTCGCTTTAAGCATTGTGTTGTGTAGATGCCCCAATTGTATAATGAATAAATATACGCTACAGAAATAGTGACTTTATTTATTTAGAAGTTTAAAGACAATAGCCGGACATTCCATCCTTTATAAGTATAGTGGTACCTCGGCATATGAAAGTTTTGAGATACGACTAATAATATTCGAGAATTTCTACCTCGACATACGACGAAAATTTAAGATTTTTATGCGCCATAATTTTATAGATTTAATCGCTAATTTTTATGGAAGGTCACTGCTAGAATTTCGCGCCAAAATTGTGTAAATATAAAAATCAATTAATAGTCATCATTAAATATTTATTATGTGCGTTATTACTAGTTTATTTATTTTAACCTCAAATTATCCATTGCCGATTTTACAAAATGTGCATAAACATTTATTTTATTCAAAAACACGTATCACGTTAAGAAACCAATTTTTCTGCTAGGACTTTTTGGGGGGCTGGAACGGATTAATGACAATTTGTATGAAATTGTATGGGAAAAATTGCTTTGAGATACGATTGTTTTGACATACGACGATGATCCTGGAAAGAATTAAATTCGTATCTCGAGGTACCACTGTGTTAGTAGTAAATATTGACTGGGTATCAAAAATGGTTGCCTATCTTCGTATACGACCAATAAAAAGATAAAATATATTTAAATTTTACATCTAATGATATTATTAACATCTCATCTTGGAGTATGATGATGTATGAGTTTCCCCCCTCAAAATATGTTTAAGTCGGTGATGATTTACTGTGAAAGCCTACTCGGGGGTGAAATTGTTAACAAACAAATAGTAATTAAAGTTCTTAATTCATCAATGCATACTCAGATCGAAATGAATGAAATATCATAACGTGGTTAAATTAAACAATAATAATAATATGATAACTAATGTTGCGTTACTAACATCCGATGCTGGTACAGTCACCCTTCGTATTTGCTATTTTGGATATTTATGCCGATTGAGCAATCACTGAGAGGACATTCACATTGGTAAATATCGTTATTTACTGTTATCCCTAGTCAAACACACTTGCTTTAATATCATGGTTGTTTTCATTGTTGTAACTGAGAAGTGCAGCCAATTATACGAGTTACCCAACGTCGATCTGTTCAACAACATTGAATTATTCATAAATTCCATCAACTTATAATTACAATTTCACATTGATCTACTATTACATATTCTATCAATATAAAATTCAAACAAAGAACATCTTTGTATTTCTGTCGTGTGTTTTATTGCACTTTTTCCGAGTTAGTCGAAGAAAGAATCAATGACTAGTTGATATTTAAATGCACTTTATTGAATATTCATCTCACTGAAGTCAAATGAAAGAATAAGGATAAAAAATGTTTAAGTGGGTGAAATGAAGAAATAAATACAGAATAGTATTTCAATGAGGAAGGAAGGAACAGATAATTTACTTCCAATTTCCCTCTAAGTGGTTATTTTCCCCTTAAGGAGAGGTTATTTTTTGAAAAAGCAAATTTTTATATAAAAATTATCACTATTCTATGTAACCATTTTTATTGATTTAGATTTATATTAAGAAAAAAAAAAGGTTTCCAATTACTCTGTAGTAGGAACCGTAGAGCGCGAATTATACTTGTATTATTCATAACATTATATGATTGAACAGAACAATCTTAATCACCCAGTTACGTCCAGACAGCCGTCTTGTACACACGTATATTGAAGTGCTCCTTGCATGGTTAAGCAAATTCGAAAGTGTCAAGCACACAAGTGACGCAACTACCAAACCGGTCTGCCGCCCTGCGACCTCTCCTGATAACGAGCTTGCCGCAACGCCGCCAAAATCCACTTCATCATTATTATCAGGTACCATCGCTCCTTATCATAGTAACATATACTCATTAGTTAACTCGTAAACGTAATGGCTCAAACGACGATCGATGGGTTTCTTTTACCAAAGAACCCGATCAAACGTCCAAGACCTACTACTCCTACTTCCATTCCAAAACAAAACCAATTTAAGTCGCTGGGGGAGGTAATTTTGTCATCCGATAAGGATGTCAAAAAACCTCCCCCGTTATATCTCAAATCTTCAGGGCACGGTGAAAACTTGACGATTGTCAAGAAATTCATCAATAAATTCCAACTACATTATAAACCAAACGGACAAGTCAGAGTCCAAACCAGCAATATCACTGATTTCAGAGCCCTTAAAGCGGGCCTGAAATCATTAAACAAGGAATTTTTCTCCTTTACGTTAGAATGTGACAGACCTAAAAAATCTGTCATACGAGGCCTGCCTCTGCTTCCCGTAGAGGAAATCAAGCAGGACCTTAGCGACAAAGGATTTAAAATAATAGACGTGTTCCTAATGAAAGGAAAAAATGGCTCCATTACGAAGTCACCCCTATATTTAATAAATCTCAGCAATGAGACAAATATGAGTGACTTCAAAAACACTACTAATATCTGTCACTGTAGAGTGACAATTGAAAAATACTCTCTTGGGAGAAATTCTATCACGCAATGTTTCCGTTGTCAACAGTGGGGACACGCAGCATCCAACTGCAACAACGCATTCAAATGCGTGAAATGTGGCGGCGATCACCAGACTTCCACATGCATAAAGGATGCCACTTCCCCCGCAAGATGCTGCAATTGCGGAGGGGACCACACTGCAAACTTCAAGGATTGCCCTGACAGACAGAAGCAGATCAAATTAAGATCTACCCCCAAGCTGCCAGCTGCGAGACCGGCCACCCAGCGTGCACCAGTGCCGCCCCCGAACATCGTCAACGGACGCTCCTGGTCCCAGGTTGCTCGTGGACCAATGGCCGCCCAGGTCATCTCCCCGTCCACATCTCATCACGTGACTGACCTGTCATGGGCACAGATTGCCCAAGGTCCCACCACCACATCAACTGCGAAGAACATTACCGCCCCAATCTCTAGCGCTGATATGCCGATAGGAGACCTGATGACTCTTGTATTGAAGGTTCAAGAGCTTCAGCGGAAGCTAAAGACATGTCAGACAAAGAATGAAAGGATATATCTCATCATGGAGCTCGCCGCATCGCTTGATAATGTCTAAGGTTAGTCACTGTTCTAATATTAAGATTGTTGCTTGGAATTCCCGGGGAATTTCAAATAAATTCGACGAAATGATTGACTTTATGTTAAGAGAAAGTGTTGACATTGCATTGATAAGTGAAACGTTTCTTAATACAAATATAATTCTGAGAAGACCAGGTTTTGTAATACTCCGCAACGATCGAGTTTGCAAAACAGGGGGTGGTGTTTTAATCGTAATGAAAGACTCTATATGTCATTCGAAAGTTGTAATTCGTAATACTAACTCAATTGAAGCAATAGCAATTAGTGTATCTATTAATAATAAAACTCACATTATTGCCTCGGTTTATAAGCCACCCAAAATAGAAATTTGTCAAGATGATATCCACAAAATTATGTCTCTCGGTAAGGATGTTATAATTGCTGGTGATCTTAATTGTAAAAACACTTTTTGGCACTGTATTCGCGGAAATAAGGATGGCCGTTTACTAAGAGAATATTGTGATAAAAAAGACTTTCGTATCCTTTTCCCCGAAAGTCCAACGCATTTCCCACCCAAAGGATATCCATCCATCCTTGATATTGCAGTGGTTAAGGGTTGTCCTTCTCTCACCGAAGTTGACGTAATACAGTCACTTTCCTCCGATCATCTCCCTATTGTATTTAACATCGGCGGATATTACAAAATCACCCAAAAAACCTTCTTTAGTTATGAGACGGCTAATTGGAACGCTTACAAAACTCATATTAACAATAACGTTACACTTAAATTCGACACTAACAACACATTTCACGTTGACAATGCAATCACTACACTCACAGATTCTATTAAGAACGCCGCCGCCTTATATATTCCTGTTAAAACCATTAACAATTCTTTTAAGAACAAACTTCCATCTGAAATTGTGGACTTAATTCATGTAAAAAATAGATTAATGAATCAGTGGCGAAAGAAAAGAAATTGTAAACTCAAATCTGTCATAAATGCGCTAATTTTAGAAATTAAACATAAAATTAAAATTCATAAAAATGAATCCTGGGAACAGAAGATAAGGTCTCTCAAAACGCAAAATAACTCACTTTGGCAGATGTGTAAGTCGATGACTAGAAAAACATCCTTTATCCCTCCGCTCTGGAGCGAAGACTGTAATAAAATTATTTACAAGGCTCAGGAGAAAGTTGATCTCATCGCTGAAACATTCGTTAAAGCACACACATTGACACATAATGACACTACAGATAGTCTCACAGAACAAGCAGTTACTAAGTCAATCAGGAATCTTCACAACTATTCTGAATGTGAGATTGACGAGGTAACTCTTTCTGAAATCTCTGATATTATTCAAAACTCAAAACATAAAAAATCACCAGGACACGACAACATTAACAACACTCTTATTAAACACTTACCACAAAAGGCTCTTGATTGTTTGGTTAAAATATTTAACTCGTGTCTTATTCTTGGATATTTTCCAGATAATTGGAAAGCAGCTAAAGTAGTCCCTATATTTAAACCTGGTAAAGACAAATCCCTTCCCAGTAGCTATCGTCCTATCAGTCTCCTCCCCTGCATGAGTAAAATCCTAGAGAAAGTCATATTAACCCGCCTGCGAAAAACTCTGGATTGCGTCATTCCTAATGAACAATTCGGATTTAGACCGGGCCATTGTACCACTTCACAACTAACAAGAATCTCACAGCATGTTAGAGGAAATTTTAATAATAAAAAAAGTACGGGAATGATTTTCCTGGACTTTGCCAAAGCTTTTGATGTAGTCTGGTTTGATGGTATCATTCACAAACTAATTAACACTAACACTCCACCATATCTCACCAAAGTTATTCAATCTTATCTTACTAACAGAAAATTCTCAGTAGATATTAACAATGTTAAATCTGTACAGCATCCAATCCTTGCGGGAGTTCCGCAAGGAAGCATTATCGCTTCTTATCTTTTCAATCTCTTCATCCATGACATCCCTATTCCTCGTAATTGCTCCTTAGCTCTTTACGCGGATGACACCGCCATATTCACATCATCTTACAGATTAGACACAATTCGTAGACGCCTCCAAGCATCTGTAGACCTACTAACACAGTATTACTCTCGCTGGAAATTAAAACTCAACGAGAGTAAACTGAAGCAATAATATTTACTAACAAAAGAAAGAGATCCCACATCCCCCCTCTTAATATCAATAACGAACAAATTCCTTGGCTCAAAGAAGTCAAGTATTTGGGAGTTATCTTAGACTCCAAGTTGAACTGGTCCAAGCATGTAAAATATGCTGTGGACAAGAGCAACCTGGCTATTAACACCTTATATCCACTTATTAACAGGCGTAGTCAGCTGTCACCCAAGAATAAGCTACTTCTTTATAAATCGATTATCAGACCGATTCTCTTGTACGGGTGCCCAGCTTGGTCTACTGCGGCAAAAACTCATATCAATAAAATTCAAATTGTTCAAAACAATTGTCTTAAGATGGCCTTAGATCTTGAACCTGGCACATTTCTTAAAGAAGTCCACGAGGACATTAAGTTAAAAATGATCAAAGCAAATATCGCAGATTTGAGTAAAAAACATTACACTAAAATGACTAACTTCCCGACTAACCCAATCATAAGACATGTAAATAAAACCAAATATGCCTCGAGGAAACCGTAAGTTCATTTTACCAATGACTTCCAAAACTGATATTATTTTAAAAATAAAATAAAATTTCCAATAATCCACTCAACTCAAATTTGGTTTTACCCAAACAAATTGTTATTTAGTTTTTAAGCATTATATATTTTGTAACTGTTTTGTTAATATTGCTTTTATCGTTGTTATTATTTATTAACCTTCAAATTTGTAAATGGGTTTTTTATTTTTTTTCCCATTCTTTCTATAATTAAATACTATTACTCATGTCAAATTTAAATAAAACATTCTCATGTTAGTTATAGGTAAAAAGATGTAAACACTCTGTACACCTAAGTCAATTTCCAAAGATGTATTGTTCTATCAATCAATGTAAAAACTTATGTTAATAAAGAAATTGTAATATAGAACAATCTTAAAACATAATAATATTAATAAAAAAAAAAATAATATGCTTTATAGTTAGTTCCGTGAATCTCATAATTGGTAGATGTATATCACATTATGTTATGTTTAAATTTAAGAGAGTTGAAATAAAATAATTAAGCAATAAATACTATAAATAAAATCGTTGTAGAGCTCGAATACGTCACATCCACTAGGACTAGGTCTGCTTATAACTAAATTACTAAAACGAATAGCAACTCAAGCTATAGAGTAATGGATTCCTAGGCATACGTCACCGTAAATACGATATTAGAGTTACTTAGCTACACTTATGATCGGTTTATTGTTAGTTATTGCCTCGTGTGAGCCTCGGGCGAGGCACTAATTAACAAAAAACCGATCAAAAGTACAGCAAAATACCAAGCTTTAGAAGCAGATTCAATGGTAGCCGTCTTTTTTGTCATTATTATTAAAAAGTTGATTTTTGTAAAATTTTCCCACGGTTATTAGTATAGATTATTGAGTATAAAAACTAGAAAATCTTGCATTTAAGAATAATAAATCAATTTTTTAAAGGAAATCATTAAATAGCCCAAATACGTCAAAGCACTTATAACATACACTTGGAATAGGGTTTGTAATTAATTAAAAATAAATGGGAAAGTTGTTGTGTTAGTCATTGATAAATACAGATTAAATCTATGTTAACACAGTGAAAAGACATATTAAAAATTATATATTTTTTAGTTATCTTAATGCATCCTTTAGGGTGAATTCTCTCGATTTTATAAATGTCAGCGAGAGTTTGGTATTTTTTAAAAGCTTCAAGTTTCAATTAATCTGTTCAGCTTGTGACGGGTGTGGTGATATATAGTTGAGAGGCGATTCGTAACATTATAGCGGACTGTTATGGTTTTCAGATCTTCCTCTTTCAGTTATCCCGGCTCCGGCAAGATGATTTGTGACCTTTTTCACTTTAATTTCAGTATACTGGTTGGCTGGATATGGGCGGGCGGGCGGTGGGTGATTAATTACCAGTCCCGGGTTCTCTTTGATGGGCCCTGAGCTTTTTTGCACTCCTTAACCCGTGTGACAAAATAGGGCTCAGCTCAAAACACCGCCCTTGCCCAAAGTTCAATTTTAACACATTAAATCGGGACAGAGTTTTGTCTGCAAAAAACATGTACCGCACTCTTTCAACATCAACGGGAATCATACAATTACGCACCCTCGTTAGGAGCTTCTCTAAAGTAATGTATTACCAAACATACGTCACCGTAAATACGATAGTAGAGTTACTTAGCTACACTTATGATCGGTTTTTTGTTAGTTAATGCCTCGTCTGAGCCTCGGTCGAGGCACTTATTAACAAAAAACCGATCAAAAGTACAGAAAAGCAACTCTATAACCGTCTTTACAGTCACTACTTCAATTTTAATTAAGTAATCGATTGAATTTTACAGGGTGTAGCGTATCGCAAAAAGAATAAATATTTGTTAAAAAAAATATTTTATTATTAATTTAAAAAATGCTTACTTCACAGAAACAGCTGATTCCAAGATGGTGGCCCTCAATCCCAAAAGCATTATTAATATTTATAATCAAAAATAAAAAAAAAACGTAAAATATTCTCAGTTAATTCAAGTCCACCCTGTATAAATATAAGTGGCATGTTCATACATGGTTTACGACATTACATCTTCTTTCGCTTAATATGGAAAAATGTGTAATAAAAAGTTGCTGCTATATATATATATATATATATATATATATATATATATATATATATATATATATATATATATATATATATATATATATATATATATATATATATATAAGACTAACTCTCTATATATATATATATATATATATATATATATATATATATATATATAAATATATATATTAACTGCTCTGGCGTATAATATCGTAAGTGCAAAAAAACCTGTGCTTTTAAGTCTTTATGCAACTGAGGCAGTCGATATATGAATATATTTTTTTGGTAAATTTCTAATTTTGTCCTAATATTATTATTTAACGCGTTCGAATGTATTGAAATAAATCACATGCCCTTTTTTACCGATACCATTTATTTCTTTAATGCTAATACGAATTGTAGGAAGAAGGCGATTTATTTAAAAAAATACCGATCAATTTGAACTTTATTCAGTTTAATGTTTCTTTTGTGAAGTGCTCCTGTTTACTCCAAAAATTAAATAAATACAAAAATATATAATTCGAATGTAGTGTGATTGTTTTTCCATTTTTGCGTATAAATAATCACATAAAGAGGCTTGTAAGTAGATAATAAAGGGGTAAGATAAATAAATTGATATAGATGCCGGGGGTGGTTTTGTTGGGGTGGCGATTGTGAAAGATTTCCCATTCTCGTAGAATTGAATCCGAGGAGTGGCGATGCCCGATATATGATTAGTCTTGTTTTGTATTTTTTTCGCATGCTTCAAGAACACAACAATACATCAAATATAGCCACATATGTACATAGTATGGGGAAATCAATAAGTCACATGAGGCGCGTTGTATATTGTAACAAAGAGACTTTCAGCAAAATGCTTGCAGATATTATCTCATACCGTCTACGAATACGAATATTGAAACTTACCCATTATAACGACATTTTTAAATTCAGTAATTCGGTGGGATACGAACCTGCTTCATCGGCTAATCAGTAGTCAAATCATGAAAGAAGTTTTCCAAACAATCTATTATATTAGGTTTTATTTAGATTCAAATTGATTAATTTGGGTCATGACCTCATGACTGACATATTAATTTAATAATATATCTAACATAAAGAGTTCATTCATTTCTTTAATAAAATTCAATTATACCTACAATATGAATATTTAATGAAAATACACACTCGTATATAAAATATGACTATTTTTACTTTAAGAGTTCTGTTTAAAAATATATAAATCTGGAAATTTGCTTGAAAACAGTCTATGTTTATTTTTCAATATCCATATTTAATATTTCATAGAATAAAGTCAGATAAAATCACACAAACTTTTGATTAATTTGGGTCGTGACTGATATATTTATTTTATACAACATTAATATTTTTAATAGAATCAAATTATACCTACAATCTGAATATTTAAAAATACAATATATTTTTGTTTAAAAACTATATATTTGTTTGAAAACAGTCTATTATTATTTTTCAATGTCCATATTTAATAATTCATAGAATAACGACGAGTAAATTCACACAAACTTGCATATTATAATTTAAATGATTGAAGTAGATATTGTTAAATAAAATTGAGTTTACAATGTAAATAGTTTAGATGTAAAATTATTTGTGAATATTTATTTCAAATAAATAAAATGTGATATTTTGTTTGCGCTGTGTATGACGGATGATATTTCAGTCCAGTCGTTATTCTCTCACCCGATACTTTATCCAATAATCGATGAGTTTATATATATAAAAAAACTCCTATTAAATGTGTGAAGTCAGTCGTAAATTAGAACAAATTTAATGTGGAACAAAGAGTATTGAAGTAGCTGACGCGTGGTTACCACAAATCGGCCAAGATCATTGAACCGTAGACGCTCGATTCTTATAGACATTTTCACTGTGACCACGCGTTATTTATATATTCAAAATATAATATAATATCTAACCTGAAGTGAGTATATGGATAGTGATGTGTGTGGAGAGGTTCAGAGTTGGAGAAGCTTTCAATACAGAGTGGTTCATCTTCACAACCGTGCCATTACCAGAACAGTGCACATTTACTCCACATATTCAATGCCCACCTTTTACATTTAAATATAAATCAAATAATATATAAATTTAATGTTATTATTTGACGCGGGATAAAAGTGCACCCTATTAGTTGCTGGCAAGCTTATTCAATTGAAGGCATTGTTCGATCGAGGGCAGTCAAGTCAGTATTGGATAAAATTTCGTAATGAACTGTGAGAACTTCCTTCATAGAGCATAGTCTACGTAAAATAATGTCGTAGTCTTGTGCCTTAAATATCCTAGACTAATTGGAAGGCTTGCATAAAAAGAATCTGATTCAGCCTTTAGCCACAATCATTCACTAACTCTTTAATAAGGAACACCGCATTTGCCTGTGGCCTTTACAATATTAGCCAATGTATTTCTTATTTAGAATCGCATTTTCTCAACAAAGCATACTTATAAATATTATCAAGCAAGCATTCTTATCTAATAATAAATAAATAAAAATAATTTAGCTATCGAAATGCGAGAATAACGTCACGGATGCAAAAAGGACTGTATATTGTTTAAATCAATATCTACTTAAAATATTTAAAGGACTCTTTAAAGATTTTTTTTTTATTAAAAATGTAATTTTATTCGTATTGATACCAAAAAAATATTTTGTGAAAACGTATATCATTCACATATGTTAAAAACTAATGTGACTACTAACTAACTAAACATGTTAAAAATATGTATATTTCAATGACGATATACAAATATTTTTAGAATTAAAAATATATAATAGGAAACTTATATAGTAAGTATCTGACTATGTTATAAATATAATTTATTTAAAATCATATATATTTGCGATAAATAAGTAAATCTTTTCAGTCTGTATCGAATCGCATAAACTAGAATTTAGGCTTTATGACAATATTATCTTATATATGAATTATTTAACTTAATTCTTCTTGTAGTTAAAAGTATTAATAGCATTCTCATGTAGTTTAAATATTTAATTATTATTATATAGTATATATATATATATATATATATATATATATATATAGTATTTATATATATATATATATATATATATATATATATATATATTTATATATATATATATATATATATATATATATATATATATAAACTTATATTACAATTTCTCTATTATGCATAAGTTTTACATTGATTGATAGAACAATACATATTTGGAATTAGTCTTAGGTGTACAGAGTGTTTACATCTTTTTACCTATAACTAACATGAGAATGTTTTATTTAAATATGACATGAGTAATATTACTTAATTATAGAAAGAATGGGAAAAAATAAAAACCCATTTACAAATTGGAAGATTAATAAATAATAACAACGATAAAAGCAATATTAACAAAACAGTTACAAAATATAATGCTTAAAAAACTAAATAGTATTATATATATATATATATATATATATATATATATATTATATATATATATATATATATGTATGCATATTTCATATATTAATACAATACAAAAAATACGTTTTGAATTTTTTTAAATATTTAATAAAAGTTTCCATTCAAATCGAAATATTAATTATGAATACTTGAAGCGATAAAATACGAGCATTATAAATGTAGCGGCCGAAGTTTGCATTTAAGAAAACATTTTTACAGCTCTTATAAAATTTTGCCGGCAGATTCATGTCACTGCGACAACTTACTAAAATTCAAAGTAAAATTAAATCAAATTCAACCAAAAAAATGTTAGTTTTGATATCGAAAAATGATATGTGAAAAGCCACCGTGAGCAAAAGCGGTGAGGATTCTTTGTGAGATGTGAACACCGTCAAGAAAAAAAAGTAATAGGTTTGCGTGAAAAGGTTTAATCACAACCTGAAGGCATTATATACATATGTATATAAAAATATACATAATATAGAAAAGGGGAAAAATGTGTCTGGGCTTCCTTCGGGAATTGAAATAGTATAAACGCGCATCCTTTTTTGTGCTTCGCTAATCAAAAACGATATGTCCTTTATACGTGAATTACATACCAGCATTTTAAAGGCCGTTACACAGTTATATTTAATCAGGAAATCGAATCAAATAAGAAAGACTGCAATTTTGATTAAATATTTCTCATCCAAACAGTTAACAATAAGGTTAAATTTATAATAATAATTTTATTCTAGACTGTTGTTAGATTAGTGATTATGTGACGACTCATAGTTGGTAAATAGTATTGAATAAATTTTAATATGTGATCTACAAAAATTAAAAAAACAAGAGGTAGAAGTGCAATTGTGATTATTTATTATTTTTCGTTAAAATTTATATTCTTAAAGGTTTTTACATTTTTTTTGAGACACAACAACGTGTTAATTCATTGTCTGTCGGTGATCTTAACTATTACTATTTACACATTAACTTTATAATACAGGTAATGAGAGTAAGCCTGGATCAAGACGATTGATCTATTATTAATCCCCATGATAATAATAACCGATCAAATCATTTTTTTTTACCTAAACGGAATTTAAATCTATGACCAAAACAAATCCAAATTCATATAAAAAACTATTCTTAATTATTGATTTTATTAGTATCGGAAACAGTTGACTAGAGGCGATCGTATCTCAAAGCAATTTTTCCCATACAATTTCATACAAATTGCCATTAATCCGTTCCAGCCCCTCGAAAAGTCCTGGCAAAAAAATGGTTTAATGTATCACGTGTTTTTTAAAAAAAATCTTTATATACATTTTTGGATAATTGGGAGGTGGATAATTTGAGGTTAAAATAAATAAAGCACATAATAGATATTTATAGATTAATAATAGATTTTTACATATACACAATTTTGGCGCGAAATCCTAGTAGTGACCTTCCATAAAAATTAGCCATCATTTATAAAATTATCGCGCATAAAAATTCGTATCTCAAATTTTACAAGGTTTTAGTTGACATTCGTATGCCGAGGTACCACTATACCTTAAAGGATGGAATGTCCGGCTATTGTCTTTAAACTTCTAAATAAATAAAGTCACTATTTCTGTAGCGTATATTTATTCATTATAAAATTGGGGCATCTACACAACACAATGCTTAAAGCGAAACTGATCTAAATGTCACATAACCAAGAAGGTGCGCAAAATCAAAATGCTCTCGAGACTTTTATGGCATCCGTCATTAAAATAAAATAAACACGTTTATCAAAGTGTTCTCTAATTCTTAATTTAAGGTTTTAATAGAAATTCTCCAATATCATCCGCCGTATCTCAAAACATTCGTATATTAGGGCAGTCGTATGTCGAGGTACCACTGAATTATAAAAGATTCTCTGGGAATATTCACCTAATTATTTCCTAGAATGCTGTGTTTTCAATTCACTTTTTTACTTGAACCCAAGACCACATTGTCTGTAGTTACGCGGATTAATCCCTAAGCTGTCACTTTTGCTGTTCAAATTGTTGGTTTTAAAGGATAAACTCATATTCATGTATTAAAAATAATTATATCTATTAAATATGATTGTATGATATTCTTATGGGTTTGAAATGTTTGGTTAAAAGTAGTAACTTTAACGAGCGTAACTTTGAAAGGGGAGTGAAGATGAAACGGTCAGGTTTATATTAATATGTGGTGTGTGGTCTAACTCTAGTCCTACAACTCTAATAGCCCCAACTGCCCACTTGCTACACGTACATATTAGTGGTCAGTTACGCCTTTGAAACGGTTTTATATTAACTACTGCCTTGCAATTTGTTATTTCAGTCGAGATGAGCTATTCCAGGCTAGGCTTGCGAGATTTTAAAGCATATTGTTAATAAGTAGACTTGGAGTTAACAGTTAACGTGCAACCTATACAAACTTAGCATCATTCAAGAAGATCACTTCAATTTAATCTAAATGCCATTTAATGATTCAATTTCGGTTTATTCCTTAGAAGGATTAAAATTATCATTCTTCATTTTTTTTAATTTATCACCAGAGTCCTCCAAAATGTGGGAGTTATTTTTATGAAATGTGACTCTAAAAAGTAGCATTATTTTTTAGAATTTATATTTTTTACAAAACCAAATTATACATTGATTTCTTTATTCAAAACCTAAATATTAAATAAAAGAGCAAAAATGTGGCTTTTATTATGGCATTTTTGTCAAAACTGTTGAAAAGTAGCATTATAATGTAGCAAAATAGCATTTGGTAGACTCTGTTTATAACACATACGTATGTGTATGATTTTACAGTAGACAAAATATTTATTAAAAAATGACTCAAACAAATAGACCTGGCAGTTAATAGAAAGAATAATTAAATAGGCAGTTAATATATTTTATTATTGAAATTAGGAAATTTGAAAATCTATCTAAAATGTAATATCTAAAAGTTTGGGGAAAATCCTGTATAAATAAATTATATCTTTTATGTATTCAATGAATTTGTTCTGATTTTTATATCAATGGTATATTTCCACATTTATTGATATTTTGAAGGTTTTAAAAATTATTATTATAATTGAGTTTATTTATTTATTTTAATTAACTAACTGTATTTCTGCTTTCATTGGATGGAATTTTTCAAAGCCTATTTTTAATAATAAATGATGATTATATATCAATGGGGTATAAAAATTTGTAACAAATATAATAATAAAAACAAAGCACTTCTCATAAATATACATACAACAATTATTATAATAATAAAATTGTTGGAGAATATGAGCAAATACATTAATATATAATATTACCCTGAATCTATAGTTAATCGTTTTTAACTCTGCTCTTATTACAGTAACAATTAAGGTATATTTCTTAAAGTTTTTAATACTACATACCTACTTGAAAACACATATATAAGAATTCACTTTCACTTTACATCCTTTCTACATTCAATATGACTCGTATGAACGGATATATTAAAATGTAATATAATGTATGAAATATGCGGTTGCTTGATGTTCTTTCATCTCCTTTTTCCTATTTCTCTCAATTCCTATCCCCTTTTTTCTGTATAGCCCTCTTTCCATTTTAAGCAGTGTAATATTAAATCATACGCCACTTTGTTTGCATATATATTATATTTGTGAATTTGATGGTTTTGCTCTTTTCAATCCGATAAGAAATATCATCACGAGTAGAGGAGATTTTTAAAATGGTTTTAATTATCATAATTTAAAAAAAAAGTTTTATATTTGTCGCTCTCGAATGGAATGTGTTACCATTAATATTATTATAATTTTGTGATAAATATTTCAATGTGAGAATATTATGTTTAATATAGGATTTTGTTGCCCAGACAAATCCAAATTCCTTTATAAAATAATTTTTCGTTTAATTTGCCAAGATTTCAGCAGATGAGACTGATTTTTCAACATTATTGATTCTCAATCAAAACGACATGATTTTTTTTAATGTTTAATATACAGTTGTACGTCGACATACAAATGTTTTGAGAATCGACGAATAATATTCGAGAATTTCTACCTCGACATACGACGAAAATTTAAGATGCGAATTTTTATGCGCGATAATTTTATTGATGATCGCTAATTTTTATGGAAGGTCACTACTAGATTTTCGCGCCAGAATTGTGTATATGTAAAAATCAATTAATATTTATTGTGTTCGTTATTACTAGTATTATTTATTTTAGCCTCAAATTATCCATTGCCGATTTTACAAAATGTACATAAACATTTTTTTTATTCAAAAACACTTGGTACGTTAAGAAAATTATTTTTATTGCTACGACTTTTTGAGGGGCTGGAACGGATTAATGGCAGTTTGTATGGGATTGTATGGAAAAATTGTTTTGAGATACGACGATGATCCCGGAATGAATGAAATTCGTATCTCGAGGTACCACTGTACTTTTATATGTATATGTTTTGCTATTTAAATATATATATATATATATATATATATATATATATATATATATATATATATATATATATATATATATATATATATATATATATATATATAGTATATATATATATATATATATATAGATATATATATATATATATATTGTTATATTGTTATATTTTAATGCATGTCTTGAAAATCTTTTGATAGACGTCTACTTAATAATTGTTTTTTTTTATGTTTCAGGTAAGTGACTATTCAATATTACCGTGTGGTGAGAAAATATGAACATATTCCAACTCCATGTTTTCTTTTGTAAGCATTGGGGATCGAATATTGGCTCATTTAGATTATTCTCTTAAGAATGTTGTCCGTAATTTGGATAAAGCGTGAAGGCGTGGGAGAAAGTAAGGCTTTCATGTGTTCGGGGTTTCATTTTTGTGAGTGTCTGTATTTTGATGCGAGACATTCGGAGTTTTCATTTAATCCTTTGCCTCTATTCGTCGAGTTGTTGTGTAGGGGTGTAAAAATATGAGAGACGCATTACAATATAAACGAGCTGAACTGCGTAGTGAGAGATCTGGTGTACTTAATCCCAGAGTCTGAAGGGGGAGGATATGTGCTGACAACTACCCCCGCGCACGTCTAACCCATAAAAATGAAGAAATACTGTGCTACACATACACCCTGCTGTACCCCTAAGGGTGGTGAGGGGGTTGAAGACTTTCCTTGCCACCAACACCAGGCGCCTATATGCCTGAATCTTTCTATGACAAATATCAGAACCTTGCATCGCTTCATTCTCTCATAACGATATTGACTTTTCGTTATTTATATGTACTTTGATGTTTATACTTAACGTGTTGTGTTTATTAACAATTAATTATAAACAGAACTTTACACACATTCATGTATATTACAAATAACAAACAATCCTTCATAAGACAATACATCTTATAGAAATTAGTGTGATGAAGTACTATTTCAACGATTTCTCTCTGATATTTACACAAAACATTATATATTATACCTCTACACTAATCATACATCAATTTATTTATTTATTTTACGCCCCGAGCTTTATTTACAATCTTAATTATTACTAGTTACACAGGTAACCGACTTGATAATTAGTATTTACCTTACAATACAGGAAATCGGTCGGGATTTTATTAATATTATTCCCGATCTCTCAGTCGTAATAACCGATAAATTAAATAAAAATATACTTGAGCGAGTTTTGAACACATGATCACAGTATTTTTAGTCATGGGTCTAATACCTAATGAGTAATTATGCTGGTAATGCAATTATTAAATTTAATTGACAAACTCTAAATTTGAATGCATATTTAAAAAAAAGTAAATTTATTTCATTATTATTATTATATTAATATCCGAACAATCAATTAGAATGAAAAATTTAACGAATAATAAAGCAATATGTGTAATAAAAATGTAATTCGCGCAGTGCTCTACAATTGTGAGGAATTGAAAACCTTATTTTTAACCGAGATTTGGAGGTTATATGTAATTATGAAAAACCATTCATAAATATGAATTTAAATCTACACAAACTAACAAAAATCGGGTTTTATTTCATTGGTTGATTTTTTTCCTCAAGTCGTATTTGAATATTTTTTACATGAATTTTAATCGGATTGGTAAATCGGAAAGTTTATTTTTTACTCAAATCTGCGATAATTGCTTTGATCATTTTAAATTATATATTTTAAATTATTTACACACATTTACAGTTATAAAAAAATATTTTATCTTTATTATTATTTAAGTATTTGGATTTTTTGGGTAGAAGATAATAAAATAGCTGGAAATTTATTTTACATTTTTAATAGCTTGCTGGTTAGAAATTTTCATATTTACCACATGCTTGTTAAAAATTATTTTTGATACTTTTTGTTTAGTCGCAGTCGATGATAAGGGAGAAGTTTGTATATTCAAAGAGTGTTTTTATTACAAAATCTGTCGGTGAAGTGAACTGAGCAAAGTGGCGAAGAACGTTAAATTTCGGACCCTGCAAATTTTACGACACCGTCGATAAGTTACGAGTGTCATGTTCCATCCCAGGGCTACTTTCTAACTTTCAAATCAAATTTATCAAACTACATACATTATTGCTAAAGTTGCAATGAAAATCTGCTTCTTTTTTTAATACTATAATAAATAAATATGTGTATGTAGTGTGTAATGATTTTATTTACAGTCTAGACGTCACGTAAGTTGTTTCTGAGGGATCTTTTTGTATAGAGGCCAAGGTGTTAAAAAATTATATATTATATACTTATAAATTAAAGGTTTTTAAATAAGGAGCCACTAATTAAATAAATTATATACTTATAGTATCATACATATTCTTTTATTTATAAATTATTAAATAAAAATATGTTCCATCTTCAGTTAAGGTTAATTAATTCTTGTGGCGTTTGAGATACTATATTTTTTGATAATACACTATCATTTTTTAGTCGTATAAATAGAAAGGTTAATTCTTTTGTACCTAGTTTAATATTTTTATCAATAAGCTAATTAAAACTCAGTGACAAATATATTTTAAACTACTTATATCGGGAGAGGCAAAATTCCCGTGTTACCATTTTGAATTTACTTTAAAGTTTACAATAAATGTTATTTATTTTTCTGGCGTATTTTTATCCATTATAAATTAGAGCGTCTATGCAACACATTACTTAAAGTGAAACCGATCTAAAAGTCACATAACCAAGGGGGTACAAAATAAAAATTGTATCGGGACTTTTTTTTCTTATTATTTCAATTGATATTTTTAGGTGTATTTAATAACTAACAAAGGACTGTGATTGGTCACACTAAAAAACTATTAAATCAGTTAGTGAAAAAAATATCAATAATTCTTACATTTAGTATGGACAATATTATATTTAATATACTGACATCCCTAGAGTTGGCCATTGAATTTATAGAGGTAAAAATATGATATAATATTAAGTACAGTATATATTTTTATTTTATCCACCGTACGCCGTAAAATCCTTTTTTTTGGTCAAACAAAAAAGAATAACTCAAAACGCCATAAAACCTCCAACTCCCATTGTAGGAGACAATGACGTCACAATCATCCATCCATTCATATGGTAGGACAATAAAGCGGCTTGGCTCCCGAGATATCTAAAACAATAAAAACCATTCGAAACTTTGACGGGCGATTAATTCTTTAGTACGAATGCAGCCGTCAAAATCATAAATCTGTCAACCAGGTGAGGGCATAAATTGACAAAAATGTAAAATCTCAAACAATACCCACACCTCAAAAAGGTAAACATTCATTTTTTGACCTCCTTTATTTATTTATTACTCATCTGGACCGATTGTGGGCTAATTTAGCTAATTATTCTCAGAATCGCATTTAAATAAAACAACACAACACATGTCTAGGCCGGGATATGAACATGAGCCAAACTTTTTTGGCAGCATCGGAATTCCTTTCTCCTCACCACCCATACTAAAATTTTATATATATACATCCAAAATCACAATTCTAATTATCGTGGTACAATTAATAACTCTTCAGACTTTCATGGAACATAATAGTATGGCATTTTTAATCACAATTAAAAAGGCACTTTAACGCTGAAACTATTATATCATATTTTATGTGAACGGCTTTTAGGTCGTAAAATAGTGGATTACAGGTGCAATAGAATGCTTAACAAATTCATATTAAGCCCCGATATTTATCGAGGGAGTAGTTGATCAATTATTTATTTTATTAGCAATTAAAAATTATCAAATAATTGTTTGGATGGTGAATATTATGATTGAAAGTCTGTGTTAATATATGATTATTTTGAAATATATATAAAGTTCAGTGTCAAAATATCAACGTTGGCAAATCTGTAGATTTAATATGAGATTTCCCCCCGTTTCAGCGGCAATAAGATGAATCCGTGAAAGCCTACCACACACTTATAAACATATAATATATGTATTTCTTCTACCCTTAGAGAGATGAGAGAATCCACTATTGAAAAGTTTACATTCAATTCAGAATGTAGAATACATATGTACATATATCAATTCTGGGATGAAGGCTTCAATCCTTTTGCGGTGATGTTTTTAAAGTGGAACACGTGCTTGAAGATCGCTTTTTTGCAATGAATATTGTTTACTAAAATATATTACACCTCATCGGGAAACATATTGATAAAATATATACTTTGAACGATTTCGAAAAAGTAACCATTTCCATAATAATGTATGGGGGTTACTTGGTTGTTTTTATGGCTGCAATTCCGTCAAAGAAAATTCTTTAATAGAGCTGTAAACAGGCACTGAGTTCACTAGGCAACTACATTTTAACATGAAATAATTAGTAGTGGATTGCATCTTTTTAAGTCTATTTTTGTATGTATTTTCAATCAGTTTAAAAGGATTTTAATGGATTTTGAAGCAGCATATAATATTGTGCTATTGCAACAATGAAACATGACCGAATTTTCAAAATACAATTTATGCACTGCCAATAAAAATCAATGAACCCACATTTTTACCGTCGTTTCATAATATGTAACTTGTGCGATAAATTACAAAGTATGGAGAGATCTCGGTAATGGTTTTAAATTGTGCCTGAAAGTTGTAATAAAAACATACTTATTTATTTTAAAACTTTAATAAATTGTGGTAATAATGCAATCTAGACACCGGTCGAAGGTATCTTTTTATGGAAGCTGAGGTGTTGAAATGAAGATTTTATATACGAGCTAATTATATTAGGTAGGAATCAAATAATGAGCACTAAATTACAATCATTATATTTTTATTTCATTAAAACTTGACCTCACCCTACCTTCAGCTGAATACATAAAAAAAGTCTAATTTATATTGGTCTTAATAATATACAAAAGGCACACCAAAAACTACTAATCCATATAAAGTTACGATATAACGATCACGTAGAAGTTCTTTTTTTTAATTAATACGTTTTTTTTATTAAAAAAAAGATTATATTGTGCTACGATCTCCACAATTTCTCTTTTACTATTTAATGGAGTCTGCATTATTTGCTTTGATCGTTTTTTTAAGATAATAAGAAATTGTCGATGAAACAATTAAACAGATCAATATTGAATTAAATTCAATTAAATCAAACTTGTACTCAAAAGACCCAAGTGTATAAAATTTGATTTTATTTAGAGTCAATTATTAAGATTTTAAAATTGGATTGTTGTGTTGAAGCACATTACGTATTCATTAATTCTTTTAAAAAAAGCTGTGTTACAAAAATACAAATATCTCTAGCATGCTTCATTTGCATACGGTGTGACAACTTGCCCATACAAAATGCGTGACCTGTGTATACCTTTTTGATTTGAATGTTTACTTTAGCGGGTAACCGCTTGATAAATTTATAATTGGGTGTACTCATTTGTGTGTAAAATTTACAAACACGTAATTCGATAGTGAAATTGTTGTGTGGTAGTGAGATATTGTTGGTGCAAGGAGTGTTGTTGGTCTTTGTCGGTGTTGCTCGAAGCTTAATTGGTTTATTGTGTTTGCGCAAAGCGGATTTTGCGTGGTTTTCCCCGTTTTGATTAAACGACGTCGTTAGCCACTTTTGATTGCGACAGCCTTTTAAATAATCAACCCTATCTTCCTTTTTGCCCCCCCTCAAATCCATTGTGGCAAGTTTATTTAAAACACTTCACGCCTCAATCAAAACATGTTATTTTTATATATTTATTACGCATAATATTTTCGCAAAGGTGTGCGTGGCCTTCGTTAGTGTTGTAATTTCAAAGTCTGGTTGTTTACAAGGTATCACTAACGAGCACAAGACTACGACGAAGGCTTCTAAGGAGACCAGTCAACCAACGAACATCTCTTTTGGCGTCGCGACGCCCGAAAAATAGTTAGCCCGTAAAAAACACGCACGAGTCAAGCCCATAAATATTCATCGTGGCCCTCGTACTTTGAAACCCACTCCATATTATATAAAATATTATATAGAAAATGGATATTCTTACAATTGCCACTTAATCGTTGTTCTATTAAAGCAAATCAATTTCGGAGTAACGCGAATCATTTAAATAATTTTATTTATTATTCAAGATCTTTCAAATTAGTACACGGCATTAATAAACATGAGGCAATTTTATAGTTTAGATATAATTCAATAATAGTTTTTTTATACATCCCACCTCAATTACCATCCAAGATTATAACACACATACACATAAACGCGACATAAAAATATGCTTAATCCAAGTCAATCAATGTCGAAAATTATTATTTAAATTACATCTTTGGCTAAACTATTGTAAAATATTTTTAATATATAAATTTAAATAGTATTCAAATTTCTTTATTTAATCTGAATTTTATATAGTTTGAATAATACAAAACATATTATAAGTCTTAGATGTACAGGATATCGAAATCTCTTTACTTATAAGTAAAAAAAACCATTTACAGATATGAGGAATATAAATTTTAATACTTAAATTTTTTTTAGTAATGTTTTATTCTATGTATTTAATATTTAGTGATCAATTATGTCACAAGTGGGTTTTGTATTTTTTCCATTTATTGTAATGATTATTCAAATAAGATGTAACCTAAAATAACAGGTAAATGATCATGTTAAACAAGTAAAATGACAATATCTTTAGGTTTATTTTCACCCTCATTAAGTATTGTATTAGAACAATTATTGTAAATTATATTTAATAAATTTTTTTAATATAATTTTGGATTTTGGGAATATGAGCTTACTCTGATATCCTTTTTTTTTATTTGTAATGTTACTACTCGATAACAAACCAACCACAACATTAATCACATCAAAATACGTATTTTTAGTCAAAAAATAATCGACTAAGAAATAAAACAAATTAATAAATCTGTTCACGTATGGTTCATTTATCAAAAGCCCATTAGACTAATTACGAATTTTTCATAAACGCCATATTTTTTCACATGTACGTCATTTAACCGTCTCGAGAACTCATTAGGATTGTTATTGTACTTTTATAAATAATATTTATTCAGGTTTTCCAGGGCTGGTTGATAATGTTGATATAGGATTAAATTATCACCGAACTTGTTCACACGCAAGGCTAGATTGATCTAAACATGGGTTATTTGAATAGTGTTAATTAATATCCTGTATAATTTAAGCACACGCAAATATTGGACTTGTAAATAAAATTATGTGCGTGTATTGATTTTTATTCAAGTTGCACAATACATATATTTTGTTGTTTGTAAAAGCTTTCATTGAAGGAAGGGAATAATAATCCTTGGCGTTTTACATATTTGATTGGGTGACTCCGGTGAAGGAAAAAAACTGTTCAGCTCTCGGGAGTACAGTTAACAACCCTCATCGAGGGATGTGTATATATATATATATATATATATATATATATATATATATATATATATATATATATATATATATATATATATATATTCCTCACAAACCCTTTTTTATCAAAGTATATATTCTACTGCATTGACACCGTGAAAAACAACATGTGAACCGAAGTTAAAGTTCTTAACTTTAACGCTTCTCTCTTATTTTCCCAATGCTATCTACTTTGTCCTTTGCAATCAACTAAGTTTAAGTCACCTTCCAGTACTTGCACTGAAACTTTGTACTCATTATTGACATGTTTTATTATTTAAAACCATTAAATACATCTATGTGCGTTTGTTCTCTTCGAATATTCATATGTATTATCGAATTAATATAAATAATAAATTTATTCGCCGCTAACATCATGGGGTAGTAAATATATTTAATTCTTGAATGTATACACCCCAGGAGATTATTTTAAAATAATACCTTATTTATTAACCTTGCTTTTCACCTTACAATCCAGTTATCAGTAAAAATTTAGATTAATCGGTATTTTATTATTATACAAGAAGGGGATAGTATAACAATTTATTTATTTAATTTGAATTTCACATAGTTTGAATAATACAATAAATCTTATGAAATAGTCTTAGGTGTACAGAGTATATAAATATTTTTACTTAGAACTATCATGAGAATTTTTATTTGCTATGAGAGGTATGTTATATTAAATACACATCTCTCAAGTCATATTTACAGATATGAGAATTAATATATAATCTTCTTTGAATAAACATAAATAAAAAAATATATATTAATTTAATATATAAATTTTAATTCCTATTGGGGTAGATTTTTTTTTTTTTTTTAATTTTATTTTACATATAATTACTACATCATACTGCAGTACCACTACAGCATTAAGGGGGATCCCAAGTCGCCGTTATATGTTATGTTTTATTTTATTATTATTTATTCTTGGGAAGCTTTTTTAAAAAATATTAGCTTATTTATTTTGTCATTTTTATGTCAGTGTATAATAATAAATTCACCCTACAATTTAGAAATAAGAGTAAGTGTTGAAATAAAGAGCGGTGTATTATAATAAATAATTAATTAGATTTCGTTTTTCAATGGGATCGAGGATTAACAGTTTTACACCAAATTGCAACATTTTTAGAATTATATATATATATATTTATATATATATATATATATATATATACCTATATATATATATATATATATATATATATATATATATATATATATATATATATATATATATATATATATATATATATATATATATATATATATATATATTATGAAGTTCAGTAAATGGATATTTAATTAAATTTTGTTTATTTGTATTGTTAATTGTTTGTTATTTAAAATCTGTCATTCAGAGTTAAGCAATGCCAGGGCCGTTCGTTGTTGAATTGTTAACTCGGGTGCAAATTATTAACAGAGGTAGGGTTCCGGGTTCGAATCTCGCCACGGGTCCATTCCTTTCTTGCGAAACGGAATTTTAAACGATGTTACATGTCAACCCGAGCAAATTCCTCTCGTTCACATATCTGGTAACTTTGTATGAACAGTACACGTGGGAAAGGCAGCCATTTTTTACGGCCGAGCTACACTGCAATTACGTATGAAAAAATATACGCAAAAGGCAAAGGTCGTTCGTTTTTTCATCTGCATAAAATTTGCACACTAAACAGACCGTAAAACATACATATATAATTTTTTTTCTTCGCAAAAAATTCCCGTCCGAATTCAAAAATTGAGCTTTTGTACGGCTGAAAATAGTGCGCGCGTTATAATAGTGGTATTCTTCTTTTTCACAAAAGGCCTCAAATATTATCCACTCTTTCAATTTTTTTTTTAAATTGAGTATTCTTATTCACCTGTCGGGATCTCAGTTTGTGTGAATGCAAATACATTTTATATTGCAAAATATCAAAATAAATGCACACCGCATAAGAAAGCGAATCTGATCAGTTTAGTATGTTTTTTTTTCTCGGCTGTATTATTTCCATGGTAATTCAGCAAACAAGAAACTCGTTCTGAATGGAATATTCATGAGGACCCCCCATTCTCAGTCAAAATAAATACTGAATTAGGAAATTACCTTTTACCGTATGGCCCTCGTCATAATCATAATGCATATTCAGTGGATGTCCTATTTTTGGACGAAAACATGAAAAATACAGCGCCATTCATCTTCTTGTCTAATTATAATTATTTCCATCCAAAAAAATGCATAAAATAATACATCATCACCAAATACTTTCAATCAAAGATAATCAATAGTGTGGGATATAATCAATAATGAGCTAACAGTGCGTATATGAATTGAGCTGGTGCACTGCCAAGCTCTATTGGTAAAAGCACCAATATTATTAACACTAGCACGACTCACTAACACACTATTAAATCGAATAGGGTGTAATTTTAGGTGAAATTGTAGTTACCTGTCAGATTCCACTGTCGCCAGAGTTACATTATTTTCTCTGTACCATAGATATAAACATTAGATATAGCATAAGTGTGTTTCCCTCACTCAACACATTTCTAGTGGCCTCTGAGAGTGGTTGTGGAATATTTTAAACATCTTAAAGAAGTAGTCTTAAAAACTGAGCCTAGATGTATTTGAGTGTATGTTTGAGTCCATATGACATGTAGTAACAATGCATTTACCCATTTTACTGTGAAATATAACTGAAGATATGAAGAGAGATGTTTACATTATAATGTTTGCCAGGTAACTGATGTTTTTGGCCACTTGATCCACTTGAACTAACCATGAATTTAGCCACTCATGCGATGTCTTATGTTTATTCATCTAATATATATGTATATACAAATTTAATATTCACCGTGTCTTGAGGGACAATATGAGTTTTAAAATATTGATTTTCATGAAAGAATACATGCACATGTTTGTATTAGGGAAACTGTTTACTTAGGAAGTGTTAATAAATTTTGTTTGAACAAAGGCTAAAGAAGCTTTAATCAGCAATATATATATATATATATATATATATATATAAATATATATATATATATATATATATATTTATTAATATAATATATATATATATATATATATATATATATATATATATAATTAATCATAATAGGAAAGCATGAACCATCATCACCTTGCCATTACAGGAAAAACCTAATGCGGTTCGGCAATGATGGACAATTGTCAAATATTATAGAAGATACAAGATAAAAGAAACTTAAATATATAACGAATACAGCGTATAATAAAAAAATAGTATATCACGAATACTGAAGGTAGAATCTATGTTCTGTAGTTATAAAGGTCTGCTTAAAAATGAATGCTTTATGTTCGATGGTATATTTTGAGCAATGGCTAATCAAACATTGAAAGTAGAGAGGCGTGTGATGTATCCATAAATTTAGAGCAGACAATGTTGGTGTATTAGTAGACGGTAACGGAATTAAAACAGACCACAGGATCGAAAAGGACGTCGGAGGGGAAAAACGCTAGTAAATTGAATTTGTAGGCGGAGAAATAAGCAGAAGGCATATCGCACCCGATCGAACCTATATCCTCCATACGAACACACATACGAACATTTCGCTTTGTTTCTGCCCTCGTAAATCTATTCGTCGTTGAAGGGATGGGGGTGCAAAAAAGCCAAGGTCCGCCTTCGCTTCGACCGTCCGCCTTTTATTTTTACCGTTTTATAATAATTGTCCCTTTCGTCGCCGGCTCGATTTATGTGTTTTGAACGAATAAAAGGGAACACTCCACTATTCACTACGACAAAACCATATTTATGAAAAATATTTTTTACAACCTCAACTATACTGATAAAAAAAAACTAGTCATAATCTTACTAATGCATCACTTTTATGGAAAAATATTCATAAAACAAGAGGATTAGATAGAAACCTTCAATTGTTTTCTTTCACAACAAGCGTGATAGTTCAGGGGATAAGACGCGTGGCTACTAATACTGTGGTCATAGGTTCGAATCCCACTCAAGTCAAGAATTTTTAAATTGATTTGATCGGTTATTACGACTGGGAGATCGGGAATAATATTAATAAAATCCCGATCGATCGTCTTGATCCAGGTCTACTCTGATTTCCTGGATTGTAAGGTAAATACTGAGGCGATTATTAAGTTGGGCAGAGCCGCTCTGTCGGTGAGCTGTGTAACTAGTAATAGTTAAGATTACCGACAGACAATTATCACGTTGTTGTGTATAAAAAACCCTCTCAAAAAGACCCTTTCTAAAAATAAAAAAAAGCTCTTCGGAGCGTAAATAAATAAATAAAATAAAAAACAATTTATTGCATTGGTTTAAGATTCCCATTTTTTGAATACAATACATCTTAAGAGGACTTAAGGGTACACAGTATACAAATCATTTTAACTACATAAAACTAACATGAGAATTTAAATTTTTATTTGACACGAGAGTTAATACTGGGTTGTAAATAGTTTGTGGTATAAAACATATTATAAATATTGCTTTATTTTCGGATATTAACAGAACAATTACATAATAATATTAATAGAATAAAGTTACTTTCCTGTATAGTTTTTCCCATGAATATAATAATTGATTTATGATAAATGTAGATGTATATCATATATTTTTTGTACACATATCAGAGAGTTGAAATTAAATAAAACAATAATCAAATA
>JAGTTH010005136.1:0-16015 GCA_022606485.1 Agraylea sexmaculata | reverse complement strand
TACAATTCTTATGATTGGGTTAGTCAGGAAGTTAGTCATTTTAGTGTAATGTTTTTACTCAAATCTGCGATATTTGCTTTGATCATTTTTAACTTAATGTCCTCGTGGACTTCTTTGAGAAATGTGCCAGGTTCAAGATCTAAGGCCATCTTAAGACACTTGTTTTGGATAATTTGAATTTTATTAATATGACTTTTTGCCGCAGTAGACCAAGCTGGGCATCCATACAAGAGGATCAGTCTGATAATTGATTTATAAAGAAGTAGCTTATTCTTGGGTGACAGCTGACTACGCCTGTTAAAAGTGGATATAAGGTGTTAATAGCCAGGTTGCTCTTGTCCACAGCATATTTTACATGCTTGGACCAGTTCAACTTGGAGTCTAAGATAACTCCCAAATACTTGACTTCTTTGAGCCAAGGAATTTGTTCGTTATTGATACTAAGAGGGGGATGTGGGATCGCTTTCTTTTGTTAGTAAATATTATTGCTTCAGTTTTACTCTCGTTGAGTTTTAATTTCCAGCGAGAGTAATACTGTGTTAGTAGGTCTAAAGATGCTTGGAGGCGTCTACGAATTGTGTCTAATCTGTAAGATGATGTGAATATAGCGGTGTCATCCGCGTAAAGAGCTAAGGAGCAATTACGAGGAATAGGGATGTCATGGATGAAGAGATTGAAAAGATAAGGAGCGATAATACTTCCTTGCGGAACTCCCGCAAGGATTGGATGCTATACAGATTTAACATTGTTAATATCTACTGAGAATTTTCTGTTAGTAAGATAAGATTGAATAACTTTGGTGAGATATGGTGGAGTGTTAGTGTTAATTAGTTTGTGAATGATACCATCAAACCAGACTACATCAAAAGCTTTGGCAAAGTCCAGGAAAATCATTCCCGTACTTTTTTATTATTAAAATTTCCTCTAACATGCTGTGAGATTCTTGTTAGTTGTGAAGTGGTACAATGGCCCGGTCTAAATCCGAATTGTTCATTTGGAATGACGCAATCCAGAGTTTTTCGCAGGCGGGTTAATATGACTTTCTCTAGGATTTTACTCATGCAGGGGAGGAGACTGATAGGACGATAGCTACTGGGAAGGGATTTGTCTTTACCAGGTTTAAATATAGGGACTACTTTTGCTGCTTTCCAATTATCTGGAAAATATCCAAGAATAAGACACGAGTTAAATATTTTAACCAAACAATCCAGAGCCTTTTGTGGTAAGTGTTTAATAAGAGTGTTGTTAATGTTGTCGTGTCCTGGTGATTTTTTATGTTTTGAGTTTTGAATAATATCAGAGATTTCAGAAAGAGTTACCTCGTCAATCTCACATTCAGAATAGTTGTGAAGATTCCTAATTGACTTGGTAACTGCTTGTTCTGTGAGACTATCTGTAGTGTCATTATGTGTCAATGTGTGTGCTTTAACGAATGTTTCAGCGATGAGATCAACTTTCTCATGAGCCTTGTAAATAATTTTATTACAGTCTTCGCTCCTGAGCGGAGGGATAAAGGATGTTTTTCTAGTCATCGACTTACACATCTGCCAAAGTGAGTTATTTTGTGTTTTGAGAGACCTTATCTTCTGTTCCCAGGATTCATTTTTATGAATTTTAATTTTATGTTTAATTTCTAAAATTAGCGCATTTATGACAGATTTGAGTTTACAATTTCTTTTCTTTCGCCACTGATTCATTAATCTATTTTTTACATGAATTAAGTCCACAATTTCAGATGGAAGTTTGTTCTTAAAAGTATTGTTAATGGTTTTAACAGGAATATATAAGGCGGCGGCGTTCTTAATAGAATCTGTGAGTGTAGTGATTGCATTGTCAACGTGAGATGTGTTGTTAGTGTCGAATTTAAGTGTAACGTTATTGTTAATATGAGTTTTGTAAGCGTTCCAATTAGCCGTCTCATAACTAAAGAAGGTTTTTGGGGTGATTTTGTAATTTCCGCCGATGTTAAATACAATAGGGAGATGATCGGAGGAAAGTGAATGTATTACGTCAACTTCGGTGAGAGAAGGACAACCCTTAACCACTGCAATATCAAGGATGGATGGATATCCTTTGGGTGGGAAATGCGTTGGACTTTCGGGGAAAAGGATACGAAAGTCTTTTTTATCACAATATTCTCTTAGTAAACGGCCATCCTTATTTCCGCGAATACAGTGCCAAAAGTGTTTTTACAATTAAGATCACCAGCAATTATAACATCCTTACCGAGAGACATAATTTTGTGGATATCATCTTGACAAATTTCTATTTTGGGTGGCTTATAAACTGAGGCAATAATGTGAGTTTTATTATTAATAGATACACTAATTGCTATTACTTCAATTGAGTTAGTTTTACGAATTACAACTTTCGAATGACATATAGAGTCTTTCATCACGATTAAAACACCACCGCCTGTTTTGCAAACTCGATCGTTGCGATGCATTACAAAACCTGGTCTTCTCAGAATTATATTTGTATTAAGAAACGTTTCACTTATCAATGCAATGTCAACACTTTCTCTTAACATAAAGTCAATCATTTCGTCAAATTTATTTGAAATTCCCCGGGAATTCCAAGCAACAATCTTAATATTAGAACAGTGACTAACCTTAGACATTATCAAGCGATGCGGCGAGCTCCATGATGAGATATATCCTTTCATTCTTTGTCTGACATGTCTTTAGCTTCCGCTGAAGCTCTTGAACCTTCAATACAAGAGTCATCAGGTCTCCTATCGGCATATCAGCGCTAGAGATTGGGGCGGTAATGTTCTTCGCAGTAGATGTGGTAGTGGGACCTTGGGCAATCTGTGCCCATGACAGGTCAGTCACGTGATGAGATGTGGACGGGGAGATGACCTGGGCGGCCATTGGTCCACGAGCAACCTGGGACCAGGAGCGTCCGTTGACGATGTTCGGGGGCGGCACTGGTGCACGCTGAGTGGCCGGTCTCGCAGCTGGCAGCTTGGGGGTAGATCTTAATTTGATCTGCTTCTGTCTGTCAGGGCAATCTTTGTAATTTGCAGTGTGGTCCCCTCCGCAATTGCAGCATCTTGCGGGGGAAGTGGCATCCTTTATGCATGTGGAAGTCTGGTGATCGCCGCCACATTTCACGCATTTAAATGCGTTGTTGCAGTTGGATGCTGCGTGTCCCCACTGTTGACAACGGAAACATTGCGTGATATAATTTCTCCCAAGAGAGTATTTTTCAATTGTCACTCTACAGTGACAGATATTGGTGGTGTTTTTGAAGTCACCCATATTTGTCTCATTGCTGAAATTTACTAAATATAGGGGTGACTTTGTAATGGAGCCATTTTTTCCTTTCATTAGGAACACGTCTATTATATTAAAACCTTTGTCGCTAAGGTCCTGCTTGATTTCCTCTACAGGAAGCAGAGGCAGGCCTCGTATGACAGATTTTTTAGGTCTGTCACATTCTAATGTAAAGGAGAAAAATTCCTTGTTTAATGATTTCAGGCCCGCTTTAAGGGCTCTGAAATCAGTGATATTGCTGGTTTGGACTCTGACTTGTCCGTTTGGTTTATAATGTAGTTGGAATTTATTGATGAATTTCTTGACAATCGTCAAGTTTTCACCGTGCCCTGAAGATTTAAGATATAACGGGGGAGGTTTTTTGACATCTTTATCGGATGACAAAATTACCTCCCCCAGCGACTTAAATTGGTTTTGTTTTGGAATGGAAGTAGGAGTAGTAGGTCTTGGACGTTTGATCGGGTTCTTTGGTAAAAGAAACCCATCGATCGTCGTTTGAGCCATTACGTTTACGAGTTAACTAATGAGTATATGTTACTATGATAAGGAGCGATGGTACCTGATAATAATGGTGAAGTGGATTTTTGGCGGCGTTGCGGCAAACTCGTTATCAGGAGAGGTCGCAGGGCGGCAGACCGGTTTGGTAGTTGCGTCACTTGTGTACTTGTCACTTTCGAATTTGCTTAACCATGCAAGGAGCACTTCAATATACGTGTGTACAAGACGGCTGTCTGGACGTAAATGAATTATTCTATGAAAGGATATAAAGCAATATTATAAATAAATACAATATTTATTGAATAAATCAAGCCGCGATAAAATAATTTACGTGTTAATTCATTATTTTAACTATTACTAGTTACACCGACTTAATAATTACCTCAGTATTTATCTTACAATAAAGGAAATCAGAGTAAACCTGGATCAAGACGATCGATCGGGATTTAATTAATATTTGTTTATACTAACGCATATTTTTTTTTCTTGAGCGGGTGAAAATTTCTTTAATTCTACTAAGAAAATATTAAATCTTATTGATCAACACGTTAATTTTTATATGTGCATGGAAATAACATAATACATTAAATGCTATTAGATTATTTATTGTGCCAAAAATAAATTATAATCGTCTGTTGAATATATAACCTTGTCAAATTGATGTATTTAAAATAATTCAATGTCACACACGAGTGTATAAAATGAGACGTGGTCGGCCGAAATTCAATTTTCTTGAAGAAGTTTCGGGGAAAACACAAAAGAGTATGGAAGCAAATTGATTTCGTATGAAAAGCACGCATATCCAAAATAACACTATTACCCATTCTAAGATAACAGTGTCTAAATTACGGTTTTAGCTTGTTGGAAATTAATAATCGCTAACAAGACTAGACAGCACACGTCAACTCTGATATAACAGTAATGCGATACTATTGACAAGTTTTAATGTGATTGGAATATGTAAATAGCTCATACGTGACTGGCTTAATTCAATTGTGGATACACATTTTTTGGGAATTGGGTGATTTTGTTATTTTTCAAGTTGACTATTTATTGTATGTACTTTATGAGCTGTTTGGCCATAAACTTGACAATGGAGAAGCGAACGACGCGTATAAGAATAATGGACGAGCATAAGAAAGAAGCATCTCCTGAACTCTAAACATACTTTTTGGTCATCTTTTATATGATGTTTCCACACAGATGCAACTCAGTAACTAATGGCTCTGTTTACAGAATAATAAATAGCAATAAAATAGCTTCGATGAACACACAAGCTCTGCAAGTGAACTGAAAGTAAACAACAACGTAACAGTGAATTTTAAATATTATAATGTTATGCATCAAATACAGACTTTTTTGATCGTTACATTTAAAACAAGACTGTGGTTAGAATATTAATTTATATGAAAAATTCTACTAAAAAATAATATTTTATTGTTTAAAGACCGTTAGACCAAAGGACTAGATTAAGATACAGTACAGTAGTTTTATTTAAAAAAAATAAATTATATTAATACATCGTCAAATCACTCTTTCGTGAAAAAGAGTGTAGTTTATTAGTATTATAATAGAGAATACTTGTGTAGGTTTAACTAACGCCTTGAAGTTATAATTTTTTGGTAATAATTCCTCAATTAGGAGATATACAATAGGTTAAATTTATGCTTTTCAAAACCCATTCTAAATCTTTTTCAAATTCATTTTTGATAGTATAATAATTCATCACCAGTGATTTGTTCAATTAAAATATCTTAAATAGAAGCGTATTTTATTAATATTATTCGAGAATTTTTCTCTTATCAATATACTTTTTATATGTATAGAATTGTCATGTCTATTATTTTCATACATTCAGACACTACATCATGCACATATTATACATATACTTCACACATACTCAGGCTGTGGCCACCTGCAACACTGTAGTCTCTAAATTCCGACACTTGACGACAATGACAAGTAAATTGTTTATATAGTGACATATTATATTATTTTTCGTTGAATATATCAAGCAACTGTTAATGACGCATTTTACGATATTAAATGTATTGTTATTAGAAAGATCAACAAGTGACAGATAAACAGTACGAGCGATAAAAGCAGCATACGAAAACATTAATGACAAATCTTCGTCTCTCATGTTTTTGATGTCTTTTAAAGTACATATTGGCATATATATATATATATATATATATATATATATATATATATATATATATATATATATATATATATATATATATATATATTTTTTTTTTTTCGTTTGGAATCGCTTAAATAAAGATTTTTCTATCCAAATAAAAACAGTAAGAAATTAGAATTAAAAGATAATTTCCTTCAATAATTTATTTTTCAAGCTTGTCTATAAAATATATTGAAGTTCTATATTATAAGAGCATCATTTTGGATTCCTCAAGTTATGCGATGTTTTCATATAATAATATTATTATAAATATTTATAACTGAAACATGCCTCGTTTTCACCCCCGTGTTGTGTGTAAAGTCCCTACGGAAGTGGAATTAATATTCTTATTACACAAAATATATTAGTTTAACTTGAATCAACCCCCATGTATTCATTACTGCCGGAAAATTTCTCCTCGTCTCATTCTGAATTACCCTTTCTAATGGTATCAACTTTTTCATGAATAATATATTCAAATACATCAATAACATCTAATTATGGTTAAACACGCTTTATATCGTGAAAACTCATTATTAATTTTATTTAATTTCGTTTAACAATGTTTATATTGTTGTAGCTAAGCAAATTAAAGCTGATTGGCGTACGTGTAGGCGATACTTTTGTTAGTTCTAACGAATGTTACTTGTGTACACACAGACAGTTTGAGGCTAGGGGGGCTTTTTAATATCACCAATGATAATTAATTCCAAAACCAACCAGCTTGATATTTACCATCCATTAGATACGTTTTATTTCTAGTCATCTGATTGCGTGCAAACATACCCCAAAACGCGATTACGCACCGCCTCGCCTACGCGAACAACCCTATACATTTTCTACGCCCTACGAAGCTTTTAATAAACAATATATTTAAAAAAATCTTTAATTTGAACACAATTTAAAAATAAGAGGAATGTTATATTAATAATAAATTACAGAAAATAAGAAATGTTAATAATCTACACATTAATTTTAACGTCTACGCCGCGCAGTCTTAAAAAATAAACACTGATAATGCCTATTTTTATTTTATATTTTTTTTGCACATTTTATGATGTATCTAATACTATATATAAAAATTTAATTAAACCTATTTGAATTAGGCATTTTTTAAATAAAAACAGTATAATTTTGTAGACAATACATATATTAAATAAAATACTTAATTGTTAAGGAACAACCATATATAGTAACATATAAAGAATCTCATCCTACACCTTATTTTATTATATTTATATATTTTTTTATAATACTATTATTTATTTATATATATGTACTTTTCATTTTTGTTTACCTTTTATATTACTGTTATTTTTGTCTTAAAAAAGCTCCTCTGGGCGTTTATATGGAAATAAATTTAAAAAATCCTAATAATTAGTGGAGTTGGACATAAAAAAGTCTCATAAACCGACAGATGTTTAGCCAATTGTTTCAATTATAAGATTATAAAGCTTTTTTATTGACAAAATAATTCGTAATATTTAGAGGAACAATTTTGATAATTGGGCGTTTTGGAATTGATTGATGTTAGAATAAAATCTATGAGAAAAATAGCTCCTTTATAATATATGTAAATAAATGTCGTTTTGTATTACATATTGACTTAATAATATTTTTGATAATATATGAATATTTTTCATATAAATTGGTTTCCAAAAAGATAGAGAACCTATAATTTAAACCGTTTGATATTACTGGGATATTAATTACAGGACTACCAGTTTATAGGGAAACGGTGACCCAAATAAACTTTGTTGCATGTCATCGAAATAATTATAAAGCTGGAATATATCGATATCACCCAATTAAATTTAAGCAAATCATTCGTGTGCTGTAATGTAAATAATTAATTTGAACGCCCACAGAGAGACAAAGGCTCAGGCATGTTTCAGTTATAAATATTTATAATAATATTATTATATGAAAACATCGCATAACTTGAGGAATCCAAAATGATGCTCTTATAATATAGAACTTCAATATATTTTATAGTCAAGCTTGAAAAATAAATTATCTATTAATTCTAATTTCTTACTATTTCTATTTGGATCAAAAAATCTTTATTTAAGCGATTCCAAACGAAAAAAAAAATAAAATAAAATATATATATATATATATATATATATATATATATATATATATATATATATATATATATATATATATATATATATATATATATATATATATATATATATATATATATATATATAGAGAGAGAGAGAGATGTGCCAAGATGTACTTTAAAAGACGTCAAAAACATGGGAAACGAAGATGAATTTGTCACCAAAGTTTTCGTATGCTGCTTTTATCGCTCGTACTGTTTATCTGTCACTTGTTGATCTTTATAATAACAATACATTTAATATGGTAAATCGCGTCATTAACAGTTGCTTTATATATTCAACGAAAAATAATATAAAATGTCACTATATAAACAATTTACTTGTCATTGTCGTCAAGTGTCGGAATTTAGAGACTACAGTGTTGCGATTCCAAACGAAAAAAAAAAAAAAAATATATATATATATATATATATATATATATATATAAAATAATATTTTCGACGATGTTTAATATGTATGTGGATATTGTCATCAGCATTGTCAGGGCGGGTGGCAGTTTGTTCCTGGGATGTGTTGACTGGAAGTCACTTTCTTCCGGAATATCCATAAAATAGGGTGGAGGGTGTTGATGATATTCTGTCTGAGAGCTTCATCCCCCATACCACGCGTCGCCGCTAATTGCTCTCAAGAAATTAATTTCCGAGATTATTCACCATATATGTATATACTATATGCCATATATGTATGTGTGTATCGTAAACCGGGTGTGTGTTTATATTAATATAATTATGCTAAACCTCTTTGGTACATTTAATTATTAAATATTAGGATAACGCTCTCTTTTACTATATTATTTTTTGATAAGTGCATATTAAGACCTTGTATTTTGTAAGCATGGTGATTCACAAGATAATTAATTATAAAAGAGGCAATTAAAATATAAAATCCATTTCCCAACTTAACCTTAATATTCGTTAAAATATAGAAATAGAGTCTATTCTTGTAAGTGAATTCTAAGAACTCGTATTTTATAGGCATGATGATTAACAAGAGTGCAGTTTACATTTAAAACCCAATTCTTAACCTAACCTTAATATTCGTAAAATAGAGTCTATTCTTGTTATTGTTTATAATCTTTATATCTGTAAATATATATTACAATTTCTTTATTATGCATTAGTTTTTACAATGATTGATAGAACAATACATCTTTGGAAACAGACTTAGGTGTGAAGAGTTTATAAAACTTTTTACTTATAACTAACATGCGAATATATATATATATATATATATATATATATATATATATATATATATATATATATATATATATATATATATATATATATATATATATATAAAATAATAAAAAATACCTAGGTTTAATTTGTTTATAATAATATTACCTATGTAGACCATTACTAAATATATTGGAAATAAAATTAGTACGGTCTTACTTTCAATAACAGTAATTAAAAAAAATATTATACATATATGCCAAAGAATAAATTGTATTCATTTTATGGATATTTAACCTTGTTTGATTCTTTTTAAAACATACTTTTATGTAAACACATTTATGTGATTTTTAAGAGTTAATTTTAATTTTATTTGTATGCCTTTGTATATTGTGTTGATTACATTAAACAAATAAAATTAAATGTATATGTAAATTAAATGTAGTATGTCGTATCTCTTCTTTATAAAAACTCATTCATGTTTATTATTTATTACGGTCTGTTTAGCAGTTATTTAGTAATATATAAGAAATTCATAGTTTGAAGACAAACAAAGGTCGAAAGTGTATGTGAATAATTTAAAATGTCGTCTCCAGACCGTGAAAGGTTGTATTTTGTATTATTACACGATATGTTTAATTCGACGAGACGTCTTCAAATATAAGACGAGGCTTTCACGCTTTTCTTTCAACACTTCAATATGCAAGACACGACTAACTTCGTACTCTCAATAAATTAGATAGTAAATAAGACCCACTTGTAGGCAAAGTATACTACTAAACAAATATACTAAACACCCTGGAAAACTGCAAGAGGCTTCACATTAAATATGTTATCTGAATACTGAGTAAAACATCGTTTCATATATTAATTTGACGTGTAGAATATATTGTCTGCTTGGACTATAACAATATTCCTCTTTAATTTTCCTTTATTTAATACAAGAAATTAAAAACCTTCATTCTTACTTCATTACTTTCATTCTTCTTCATACACCTAAATAACAATAAATATACCGCATTACACTATTAATTTTTTTAGGGTTGTTCTGGTTCATTTCGAAACTGAGATTTACAAATCTTCATTCAATTAACCTAAATAATTTCTTGCCACTTAACATGTATAAATTAATCAATAAGATAATAATAACAACTTAGTTTTTGTTAGAATAAAATGGTAATAAGTATCTCAGTAAAAGTACTTTAGTAATAATATGTCTCACATATATATTTTAGATATTAAATATATTTATTTATATATACATATACATTACGGGAGATCCCAAGTCGCAGTGATGATTATTATAATTGTTTAATGTGTGATTAAAACAAAAATGTATCTACAAAAAAATAAAAATTAAATATGCGCTTAATATATCTTAACAATTGTAATTCAAGTTGTATCAGAAGTAAGTATACATAAATATATTTTGTAAAAACGTATTAATATGTCATTTTATATTGATATAATAAAAATTAATATACGTAGTTTATTCATAATGAATGTGTAAATCAAACCTTTCAATTTTTGTACCAAAATATTGAATAATATATTAAATACATTTTTGTGTTTATAAGCTTATTAGTAAATTCCGGAAAAAAATGAAATTATATACAAACATAGGGATTGATAATTATTACTATTAATAATTGTAAATTGCAGTAGGTATTGAGATGAGGAAATTTGAATATAACATGATTAATTATCGTATCGTATATCGATTAAATATCTTGTCTTGATCCAGGTTTACTATAATTTCCTGTATTGTAAGGTAAATACTGATTATTAAGTCGGTGACCTGTGTAACTAGTAATAGTTAAGATCACCGACAGACAATTAACACGTTGTTGTGTATAAAAACCCTCTCAAAAAGGCCCTTTCTAAAAAGTTTTTTAGGGCGTAAATAAATATTACATTGGTATATATTATCAACATTCATTTCATTTTCCTATCCTTGTTAACCCAAATAAACAATTATTAGAATGAAAATATTCAATATATTATATATTATGTTAAGGGTGGGACAAAATCCCGCTACCAATTTGATTGCGCTTTAAGCATTATGTTGTGGAGACGCCCCAATTTTTAAAAAGTCATCAGCACAAAAATTACGTTTTTATATTAAAGAAATTTGATAATAATAACGTGACGTGATACTCGTTTTTGGGGTTGGCCCGTTTCGTTGCGACACTTAATTTAATTTTTGTATCGGTTGTTACGACTACGAGATCGGGAATAATATTAATAAAATCCCGATCAATCGTCTTGATTCAGGTTTACTATAATTTCCTGTATTGTAAGGCAAATACTGATTATTAATTCGGTGACCTGTGTAACTAGTAACAGTTAAAATCACCGACAGACAATTAATTAACACGTTGTTATGTCTAATAACCCTCTCAAAAAAGACCCACGGGGCGTAAAATTATATAAATGAATTAATGAATGCTATAAATCAAATATGTAGTTTTCAATAATAATTAAGTAGCTTTAAAAGGGCTAGTATTTTTGTGTCTGATTGTACTTTAGTGTATGTATATAATGGTTGCAGTACACGCTCCATCAGTGTTTGCTTTGACACAGGCATATATGATCAAAGCATTTCTCTCTTTGGGTGTCTAACCGTGAAATTACTAAAAACACTATTTTATACAACATATACCTTCTCGTCTTTGATTGATTTATTCAATACACATTGCCAGAGGCGTCTTATTCGCTAGACCGTAAAGCGTCATTAGTTAAATGTGATAAATCCTATTAATTCACACATTATAGAATGTTGCTCATTATATGTGTAGATAATTATTTTGAAATACAATATTTAATCATTTATTCAATGTTTATTTAGCCGTGATCACGTGTGTGTGCAATGAACTTATATATGAATAAATAAATTTTTCATGGATGAGTAAATATTTAAAAAAAATCGCCACTCCTCCTGTTTAAATAACCATGTGTGTATTAAGTTATGCGATTTTTCCAGGTCGATTAAATATATTGTGCCATAATATTTAAATTTATTGTGTCTTTAAATATGTATTTTTAATTGGGGGATTCCTTCCAGACATCAATATATTACAAATTATTTATTTATTTATTTAATTAGGTCAATATTTTTATGGGAAATTTGAATGCAGAGTTTAAACATATTTTATTTTTTGTTCAGTTTTTAAATTAACATCAATTTCCATCCAGACATCAACAGTATAGTATAAAAATTTTACAAACTTTGAATAATAAAAAAAAACGTCTTATGTGTACATAATATATAAATCTTTTTACCTATAACTAATATGAGAATTTTAAAAACATTTTTATTTTATATGATTGGTACGAAGTGGTAAATAATAAAAAGTATGTATGTATGCAAGTATCGACAATTAATTTAGAAGACAATATTTTTTATGGATAATTTTAATTTTGATAAATTCCACGTATTAAGTAGCTAATTGATCTATCGAAATTGAAACTATCTGAAATTGTAGTGTGTTTTTTTTTCTTTAAACAGACTAATGTTGGTAAAATTAAATATAATTGTAATTTTTTTAAGTAACTCAGTTATTAATTTTTGTATTTATTGGAAGCTTTTTTTTGGTACCTAAGCGCAAGTCGTTCCATATAAATTTTTGTCTCTGGATTAAAAGGCTTTTAATTGGAGAGCAAGTGATGGTGCAAATAGACAAGACGTAGTATTATAGTAAGGCTAGGGAGGGCAAATTTGTCAAACAAAATGGTCGATTGAAGCTGGCAAACATGAGTGAAGGCCTCAAATATTTGCTGATACTTCTTGGCAACCCATGTCGAATTTCTTGTACGAATTCTCGTATGCATACTTAGTGTAATTGGTCGACAAAATAAAGCATGCATTCTAACACTCGATTAAATATTAATAACGATGAAAGGGTTCAGCATATAAAGGTGGCTATTTACCTTGAGAATAAAAGATTATACATTTATAAGAATACTTTGAGACGATACGACGCCATACTCATAATGGACAACAGACAGTCAGACGCTTTGTTGTATTATTTACACCGCGAATTAGAGAATGTCCTTAACCCCGTTCTTTTAAGAGGCTCAAATTAAACAGACAAATTGTCTTTTGTTTTAATTAAGCCCCGAACCTGATAAAATGTTGCCTTAGAGACCCTTCTAATTTGTCATCTCGCGACAATGCCTTTTGCCATATTTTTTTTTTCGCCTTTGATAATTACAAGAAACACCCGAAAGCATAAATTCAAATTATATCGTGTCGTAATTTATCCAACACCGCTGATTAAGCGACTTGGATATATTTATGTATGTACGCTTTGGTATTTAAAAAATAATAATTATACTTAATATTATGAAATTCTTGATATTATATTTTCAACGTGAATGATGAAGGGCATGGCGACAATGAGTGACATTTTCATGAAAAGAAAGCTTTAAAAATCCTACACATACATACAGTCTATATTATTGAGTACACCTGATTGTTCCCTTCAAGTATGATCTTTATATAATAGCTTACCGCCTTTATCCAGCAAAAAGCAAAGCATATCTATCATATTTTTTATATATCAAGAGGCCTTTTCACCTCGGGTATAATATTCATATTCAATATTTAATTATAAATGAACACATCCAACAGAATTTGAATTAAAGTACAATGCAGTTGTATGAAGACTGCAGTATATCTGTCGTAGCACGTTACGCCGTAGTACATGTATGGCGTAGCACATTCGCACACGCGTGCTCACAAAAGGTAACAGCCGAACAATGCTTACACGTAATATATTATTATTTTACCACCCCGGATACCTCCTTCTCTTTTTTATAATACTATTTAAGCGAGGGGAGAAAAGAGGCACGATCAGAGTTCTTTTGTGCCAGCTCAACGCTAAATGGTTTCGTGTGAACCAAAACATACTATTGCCGATACACAATAATATGATATTCCGTTATTATTTACCCCTAATACACTCGTATGTAAATATATTACTTGGATAATTTATATTTGAAAAGATAAAGACCTCAACTAGTTGAAAACATGTTTTAAAAAATATTTTTATACTATAATTATAAATTAATGAATTAGTCGTAATAGATTAAGGACTAAATGGGTTTCATCGCTTAAAAAACAGTAAAAAATCCTGCTCTTTATAATAAATTGAAATCCAGAATTATATGTAAAAAATATAAACAGTCGCTTGAAGTGTACTCTAATTAACTTGATTTAAGGGTTAAAAAAACAATAGGTTGAGTTCAAATAAAATCATATTTTTCGATTAAAATTTTCTCGTATGGTATTCTAAATGCATCTTTCGTTATAAATTGTCTCTTTTAAATAATTAAATATAATAAATGTTAGATATTATGGTGGATTATAAGGTTGTTTCCGGAAAAGACAGAAAGTTTTCGTCGTCATATGTTATCAATGGGTGGATGGGGTGTATGAGGGTTGTTTCTGTTGTATTCTTGACTGAGGGCTGATTTATTATAAGAAGGCCTTTTAATAGAAGACCCTCGTCCACCATAATAAATTTATGCTAATTAACGACCTAATCATATTCAGCACACAATCCGACATTCGCATTATTGTCAGCGATTCATTAATTTAATTAATCTAATAAAAATATTATTATTTGGTTGAGTATAATTTTAACGTTAAAGTGGATACTTTACATTTTGATTATATAATTTATTTTTATTTAAATAAATATTTTACGTAGTGGATCAATTAAGGCGAGACTTAAAATTCAGCTTTATTATACCATTCACGTATTTCCCAAGGGAACCCTCGAAATAAATATTTTTTTCTTTCTTCAACAACACCTCCGTACAACCTTATCTACAACATCCGAAATGTTGGCTACTGGCGAATCAAGTATTTACTTTACGACCGACTAATTTACAAACTTGGTCAACGCCCCGAAATGAGGAAAAAGCACGCGGTAAGATATTTTTAAAAACAGCAACACTGAAACACAACAACAACACAAAGATGGCAGAGAAAATGGAGGGTGGAGTAAAAAAAAAATAGACAGAAAGTCAAACATTAAGCGAAGCTCTGGGAAAATAAACGAGGCTCGCTAATGAACGAACGGCTGGTTAAGCGTTGAAATAATATAGTTTTGATTGCATTATTTAATTAAATAAACATTGAAAACCCTCTTAATAAGCTTAGGCATTATAAAATAATATTGATTCTAGATACTCGATATTTTAATAACGCCATATTTTCCTCTTAAAATTCTCATTAATACAAATAGAACAACAAAGCTCGTATAAAGTATTACATCCAATTAAATGAATTTTCTTTGAAACTAAGCAAAATACAGCCTCTTACATATTCTAGACTGTCGTTTCTATTTTATGAATGTATATAAAAATGTTACCGTTTATTTTTTTTAATTATACCTACTGATAAAACAATGTTATTAATGTATTTATTCTTGTCGAAAGAGTACAAATATTGAATTAAAAAACTTCATCAATAGAATATTTACATATTTTTTACAACAATTAATTCTATCAAATGAATTTCATTACTTAAATTTTCTATAAATTAGCAAAAAACATACGTTATTGATAAGTTATTGTATCTCACTAATCTCATTTATTAAAAAAATTCAAAAGTTAACTGTTTTTTATCGTATACATATATTTGCTAATTGTGTTTTCTTAAATATTTTTATTTAGAAAAATCAATTATATTGTTGCAAATTTTGTTTTATTTCCACAAATTTTAATACTTGTATATTG
>JAGTTH010005135.1:0-32471 GCA_022606485.1 Agraylea sexmaculata | reverse complement strand
GATCTGGTTTGTAAAAATTATTATTTTGTAGGGTCGAGGGAGTAGCTTATTGATTCTTTTGATATATGTATTATCAGATTTGTTTTTGAACAACAAACAGATAAAATAAGATTGTGTTGCAGCCGAGTACAAAATGAAAGGCTATAATCTTCTTACGTCTTCTATGTGAGCCTTTGAGGTTCAGCTCAACTACGCATTAAGCTTTTATACAAAATATTAAAGGGGATGCGAAAACCCTATATTATTTATTACAATATATGAATATAGCAACAAAGTACAACACGGTCTAGTTGTAAATCTATTAAGAGAGAATGTCATTAAAAGTGTACTTGTAGTAAAACCTTGCACGTCATCATCCTTAAACCCTTTTACTTCCTACACAACTTCCAAATTAACAAATATAATAATCCCACTCACCAGACATAAGCTCTTTAGGTTGGAACAGATAAAAACTTACTGCAGTACTTTATTTTACTTTAATTAATTAAAAAAAAATCCTAAAAATAGACCAAGTTCGAGAAAATGACCATCAATTCATAATTACGGTCTACTGAGCTTCAATTATTTATATACCGTTTTTATATAATAATTCATGGTAAGATGGTAACAAACTTTAAATTATATATTCAAAATAGCATACTATAAAAAATAATCTATAGATAATTATAAAAACCATTTTCAGAATACAAAGGGTCGACTAAAATAAATATTATTACTTATAAAAAAACAATTGAATAATTTCAATATTTGGGTGTCCTCTAAGGTCTAACGTCCATTTTTATTTTGGATTGAAATGTAATAACAGCGGTATATTATTATTAATGGAAATAAATATGACTGCCACTGTAAAAATTGTGCATTAAAATAGGTTAATAATTAACCATCCTGTATAAAATAGTAAAAAAAATTTAACATGAGAATTAATTTAATTGTGTTATACAAAAGTACATTTACCTATTAAAAAGCTTGGTAGCAATATTTTTTATATTTTTTAAGACAATTTATCCATTTGATTAAACGAGATATATGAGGTTTTACGACGTTTACGTAAGATATTTTCAAACCTTCTTTATAAATTTATGTAATAAAAAAATCAATTATTGTTAAGTGTCTTAATATTCACATATTGTGTAATTCTGATTAAATATAATATTTCTATTCTTTATTAATTCATAATGTTCATAGTATAAGGTTAAAGCAAATGGGGGGTAAAAGGTACCCATGGTTAAAGTAAATGCTTATATCGAGGGTATACTGTAAAATGTACTAATTCATATTTCATAGTTTTGAGATAGTGGCGAATTAATGAAAAAAAGTCAAGGCCTTAACAGAACTATAAATATATGGTATATATTTGAATAATTTACAATGTGGTATAAGTCAATGACTTCTTTTATCTTTACAAATATAAACAATGACGCATCACTTATTTAAACTACCAGAACTAACTAACTAACAGAAACTAAAAATGTATATTTGACATGGTTAATTTTTTTCTCCCGAAATATTGATGATACGACTAAGCTTATAAATTTCATAGTATAGATGATGGTTCATGCTTTCCTAATTTGATTGATTATATATATATATATATATATATATATATATATATATATATATATATATATATATATATATATATATATATATATATATATATAGCAGTATATATATATATATATATATATATATATATATATATATTTATATATATTAGATAGATAAATAAAAATATATGCCTTTGTATAAAAAAGCTAATTACTAATGGGTTAAAGTTAAAGGTACCCATAGTCAAAGTAAATGTCTATCATTAGTATGAAATTTAGCGACATTTAAATTAAATTATCCTAGAAAAGAGCTGATGCGACGATTGTTCTTTATATTTTATAAAGGTAGGTATCTCTTGAGGGCACATTTTTTTTATTTGCCGAATGTAAGTGGGATTTGTTCGATGTACAATGAGTATTGTTGTGCATGGAGCAAAGCAAGAAGTTTATAATGCGCATTAGAGTGTCACTTTGTCTTTTTAAATTGAGCCATTAAAAAGTTTGTCGGTGAATTTATGAGCGTGGTGAATTTATATCATGACATAATAAACACAGCGAGGGGTCTAAGCCTCTTTTATTCTCCGCCCATTCTTCGTTATATGTTTTGATTGTTTTCCCTCAGATCATAATTATTTGGCCGAGTCTTCTTCTTGCCAACAATGTTAAGGAAAGCAATTTCAATTTTTACAAATTAGAACGTTTAACGCATTGCTGAACATCGATATACACCTACAAAAAATCAGACGGGGTGAAAATAGCGTTCGAATAGAAAAAAATATTTTATAGTGAATCAATCAATTCAACCATCTTTGATGGAATTTATTTTTGACAAGTCATGGCTTGTCCATTATCTGATTACCTGCTAACTAATATTTATTACATAGGCCACTAATAATGTGATATATTAGTTACTACTAGTTAATTCAGAACAAGGTTTTATAGTATCCAAGATAAAGAAATAAATATATTGATATTGGAATTTAAAAGGGTTGACACAATTCCCACGTATTGTGAGTAACTTTACATAATGATATTATCCAGTAATTTTAATTTTGGATTTAGTCTATGATGAAGACAAGCCAAGACTTATTGAATGGCGTCAGACAAAATTTTTATAAGTTTATATTCAATTTAATAAATGATGTCATATTCGGTGGAATTTTTCTCCAACTCATAGCTTTAAGGGGATTTTAAGGAATTATATTTGTGTCAAAATATAATAATCAACATTTAAAATATTTGAGAAACTTACCACTTAATAAAGGTCGCCTTTGGTGGAGTAATTTATAAATTAAAAAAAAAAATTTAATGATTTAAATATCTGCATTCAAGGAAGTCAACGAAGGATTCAAATAAAAATATTTCTCAAAAAAGTAGATATTTTCTTAATAGAATTCCATGTTTTATAAAAAATATTGTGAAAGAAAAAAATTGTTCTTTTGTTTATTATTGTCATTTTTTTATAATTTTGATTGTTATAACCGGATAATATCTATATATACAATAATAATTTTGAATAATGGCTTTAAAAAATCCTCGACCACTACCTTGACAGCAGGTAAATTAATTAAATATATCATTAAATTAATAAGAAATCATTATGAATTAGTACGCATTCATGATTTTATATAACGTGATATCCGTTAAAAGTATATTTTACAAATGAAATATTATTTATAGAAAGGGGACTTCAAGCAAATTGATGTTTGTAAAGTGAAAATACTATAAAATTGTATAATATTGATTGAAAACTGTAGAATAGTCGTACTAACAAGCTAGAATACCTCTCGAGAGTATAGTTAGAGTGATGAAGGATACTCGAGGTGGTATTTGTTGAAATATTGATAATGTAAGATGGATATTTGTAATGTAAAAGATGATAACGATGTGAGCGCTTCGTGTATCCCTTATCATGAAGGAGAGGTTGTTGGTTAGTATTGTGATGGGGTTGAGAGAAGGCTTTGTTTGCAACCCCTTTATTGTCGGCAGTTTAGATCACTATCTATTCCACACTTTCATAATTTCCACCCACCCTAACAATAATCAACATTCCATCAGATAACTGCCATATTTGTCTTCCGTTTCCTCTCTGATATCAGAATATCGCCCGATGTTCCGCATTTCAAATCTCAATCACGCCTTCGAATTATGAAGACGTACATACAAAATGCGTGATGCCTAAAAATATCACAAAGAGCCCTCATATCAATATTTAATCTTGGAAATTGTAGCCCTTATCATTGTGAAGATATCATATTGTGAAGGTCAATCGATATACCTACTAAAAAATATTTTAAAGGTCTACGCCTATTGTGTCAATTATTTGTTCACCTGTTCTATTAATATTTTAATAGAAAATTCTTAAAAAGAATTTTGATATACTCCCATTATTTATGGATGCGTTTTTTTAATAATTGAAATATTAATAAAATAACCAATAATATGAATATTTTATAAATGCATGAAATGGTAAAAAAAAATTAACCTTTGAATAAATTTCCAGGTTTCTCATCATCAAATCTTGGCCAAGAGGGTAAAAAAACAGGTTTTCAATTGATTTCATTTTTATTATATTGCTTAATTATGTGTTTAATTGACTTTTTCTATTGCAAGTTTTAGGTTATTGACAAAACAATCTTATAAAATAATGTTTCTAATCTTAATAAAATGATATAAATATTTTTTTAATTAAGCATTATTTATAGTTTTTTCCATTAATATATAATAAGTACAGATGGACATTATTAAATTGTTTTGTTAAAATAAAATAAGACAATAATTAAATAATTTTATAATCGTTGCAGAACTCGAATACGCCAAAGCAATTCATTAAACCCACATAGACTAGGTTTTCTGATAAGATAAGTTCTTCTAAAATGCTCAATACACTCTTATAATGAAATATTTAATATAATGTAAAAGTATGAAGAATATCAGACTGTGATAGTCTTTTCATTGTGATCTTCTCAAAGAGACTGTGTAAGCCGATTTCTAAGTTTCGGAAAGCATTTTGAATGAAATATTTCTTTCAGCACTATTCAAAAGCCCCGTTATAAAATTGTATTCTCAATAGATTTGTTTGTATATATAATGGATTTACACATTTCCACAGCATTAAATCACACCATGAAGGCTTTCAGAACAGAGGTATTGCATAGTTGGTTGTGGTTGTTATGAGATATTAGAAATGTTGTTATGCATATTTCATAAGAATGAAGGACATTCCTTAAGAATATAGAGTAGAGAATGCACTGAACATAGAATACATTCTAACTGATAATGTATACTTATTTATTCATATTGTTTTCAATACAAGCGGTTATCATAGTAGTTATATTAGGTTACATTTCACTCGGCTACACACGGCTTGGTGCAATTTAAACCACAAGAGGTTAAATTTAAGCCTATAAGCATCACAGGGATAAATATAGGACTTGCCTTCGGAAAGTACTTAATTATATTTACTTTATTTAAAACCGGCTAGGGTGGGTAAAAATCATGTTTTCAAATTTAAAAAAATATATTTGAATAGTACTCCCCGCGTAGGTTGGGTTAGGTTAATTTTACATTACTACTACTATTTACTATTACTAGTTACACAGGTCATTGACAGAGCGGCTCTTTACCTTACGATCCAGGAAATTAGAGGAAGCCTGGATCAAATCGATGGTTTTTTTGTCATTGTTTTTCATATTGATGAAAAACATATAATAAACCAATATTTGATGTTTCAACTTGATTTATTGCAGTAGCACTAAAGCATTTCATTATTCGTTGGAATATAAAAAAAATAAATGTATGAAAGTATTATAAAAAAAATCGCACTCATTAAATAGTTTGATAGAGAAGATATTATATTATATTAATCGATTCAAGTTTACTCTGATTTCTTGTATTGTTGGAGGAGAATTATGAAGCAATCATTATTCAAGGCCACTAAATTATTAATTAAAAAAATAATATTTAATGTAAAAGTGCCCTGAGATTTATATCAGAATTATTTGAATGCAGGTATTCTACTCTTTGCTTCTTAGGTATGTAGAGCAAATGTCTATAAACATTTTTTAAGACTAGATAACCCACAAAAAATATGCCAATACAACAAAATATTGAACAGATCAGGGAATAAAATACGTGACTACAAATACTGTGGTCATGGGTTAAAATAAAAAAAAAAAAGATTGATCGGTTATTACGAGTTTTATATATATATATATATATATATATATATATATATATATATATATATATATATATATAACGAATTATAGAAATTCGCATAAAATTTGAATTATTTGATCGCTTTTTACAACTGGGAGATCAGGAATAATATTAATAAAATCCCGATCGATAGTCTTGATCCAGGTTTACTCTGATTTCCTGTATTGTAAGGTAAATACTGATTATTAAGTCGGTGACCTGTGTAACTAGTAATAGGTAAGATCACCGACAGACAGTTAACTCGTTGTTAATTCACTGTTTGTCTTAATTAATTTAGATATGATACATTGATGATTTGCTATTTAAACACCCACGCATACTGTTTTAGATTTTAATATGAGAACATTGACTGAAACATGTCCTCTTTAGTTATAGTGCACAAATTCCGTGTAAGGGTGGGTTTCAAGGATTTTAAGGGTAAATATTTGAGAGTCGCGTTGCATCTAAAGTCTCTTTGTTAATAACATGCAGTAGTAAGGAAGGCCGTAAAACTGGGCTCTTGCATTAAATATCCTGCCAGTGTTATATATTGCATTATATAACCAGCATGTGTGCCTTACTTTAGTTAAATGACATTAATTACCCTTCTACACTAACAATGCATTCATTAGAATCTGTATTAACTCGCTGTGACTTACTTTATCTAAAACATGAACACTCCACTGAACTTTTAATCAGCGGTGTTTCATTGCACTGTTTTTTTGATTAGCCTACAAAATAACATCATGTTGATATTATGTACCAGTTATTACTAGCAATTAATAAAATACATCGTATAACAGTCGCAATCAAATAAATTTAATTGAAAATTGCATCTGATAGCACAAGTAAGACAGTAATATTTTCAATGTTTTGTTAATATTACATTTATTGTTGTTATTATTTATTAATCTTCAAATTTGTAAATGGTTTTTTAATTTTTTCCCATTCTTTCTATGATTTAATAGCATTATTCATGTCAAATTTAAATAAAACATTCTCATGTTAGTTATAGGTAAAAAGATGTAAACACTCTGTACACCTAAGACTTTGTATTGTTCTATCAATCATTGTATAAACTTATGCATAATAAAGAAATTGTAATATATATAATATTTTCAATTTAATATAATAGAACAGAAAATAATTCTTTGAACTAATCATTTATCGCGAAACCGCGAAATTTAAACATACATCATTTGATTAACAAATAATTATAAATTATAAATTAGACACGAAAATATTAAACAAATAAAAAGTACAATTTTTAAGTCCCTCTTTTAATAAATAAATAAATATTTAATTTAAAAAAATGTCATAATAATTGAACTGAACTTCTCAAATATTATAATTATATTTCATATAAATTTTCATAGTTTATATAGGATCGGAGGATAGGAGGAGTGGCTAGCTAATTGACCACAAAATAAGATTATGTTATTGTGTCACTTATCACAATTGTTTATGGTAAATGAGTTAAACAAAATAAATATAGAGAAACTGAATTGGGTTGGAGTGATGAAGATCAATTTTTTTAAATTCAATTAATATAAATTTTTGAGCATTATTGCAATAAGTCTATTATGAACCACAACTAAGCTTACAATAAAAATATGTGTTTCATGGTTTACCGACTGAAGTTTCTTGGTTAATATTTATTTAAAGCCTATACCGCAATTTTGCTTGATGTATACAAGCATTAGAATTAATAATATTTTCGAAAATATGGCCCAGGGGATAAAAAGAATAAAGTTGTTTCATTTGCATGTCGATAAATCCCAAAAAGCTGTCGCAGCGGTGTTCATGTCTTTTTATTCAGAATTACAAATTTGAACATGTCTAGCTCAACAAAACATCTGACACTCTTTATAAAATATCCCATATCTAATACAATATTTATTGGGATCTATTTAACATAAAACCTCCCCTGCGAAAATAACCTTCACGTGGAATTAAATTGTAAAGAAATGGATTTAAATGTACCATGAGATTTTTTGAAACATTTTTATATATTAAACAATTTCGTTATAGAATTTATAATGAATCGGATGATTTTTATATTATTTTTATACTAGAATTCAATTGACAAATTGATCTTGAATTTGATTTGATTGAATTTGAAGCGTACTAAAATTATAAAATAAATTAGCCATAAACTTTCTTAATGAATTACTCTTAATTTTTAATAGTATTAAACATTTTTCTAGTGCTTTTTGATTGGCGAAGTATGAGAATTTAGATACCAAAGTTAAACTTTAATTATTGCAATTTAATAATTATTCTCTCTAACTAATATATAAAGGTTTATTATAATTTTTGTATCTGATAATGAAATCCTAAAAAAACTTTTTAGTTATTTTTGTAAATCAAACGATTCAAACCATATATAAAATAAATAATATGTATATTCTACACATTTAGACATCACTTTAATGATTGCGTTACATTCAAAATATTTTTAATAATCTACGAAAGATAATGCATACAAAATCTCAATAGTGAACTGTTTACATAAGTACAAAAGAGGGTTGTATAGTGTGTATTCGGGGTTGATAATATGGTATAGTATGGAGAAGAGACACAGAGATAAGAGGATTTAGGAATGGAATTTATTTAAAAGTAGATGAAAATTTGACGCCCTCGTCGCATAAGAGGGTTGAAGGCTTTTGGGGGTAGTATTCTTGTATGGTGAACATGTTAAAGGGAGTTGTTCTACCTTTCCTATGCATTATTTACACATTTTAATGTTACCGCCTACAACAACCAATTCTGTTCGCCTGTGGCTCAACAATAATGGATTTTATTTAAACAATTTATTTAGCTTCACTTGAATTTAAATTATTATAGTGATATTTGGTCAACAATAGAGCGGTTCTGTAATTATATAATAGTCGCCTCCGTATGCAACTTATAAATCAGGAAATAAGGGTAAAACATTTATGGTCCTGATTCACCAGTATTTTGTTAATACTATTCCCAGTTATATTTTGTAAAGAGCCTAGTTTTAAGCCATGACCATCATATTAATATTCAGAAAATATTATAAATAACAACTAATAGTCAATTACCCAATCGAAGGTTTATTCAATAAGATTTTAAACCCACGACAACGATTTATTTAATCATTCTTGATTTATTTAGGAATAATATAATTTTGTTTCATTTAAATTACTGTGTTTTTATTAAAACATGTGATGATTGGTATACTTTTTACCCAATTAAAGCGAGAATATAAAATGTTATGTTGAAATTGTATTTTGGGTGACGATAATTTATTGAATATCATAAAAGACATTTCTACAAACTGACAGTTTTATATAAGAAAATATTTTTAATTACTATAAAGGATTATATTTTAATCAATAATAATAATTTAAAGGGCACCTCAAAAATATTTGTATTATGTTAACTCTTGCACGAAATTCCATATTTTCTTGCTATAATGCGATGGGCTTTTTTTTAAGGCCAGAAATAATGTTATATATTATTAAAAAAATGGCTTAAATACGATTCTGGCTTTTATTTTAATTATTACTGGCATTAATATAAGTTTTCACAGGATATATTTTTATAAATATAAGCTTCTGAAATTGATACAACTTGGGTTACAATTAGTTAAGATCATTAATAGTAAAAACATATTAAAATAAAAAACAAATTATTGTGTTATTGAATATTATTATTATTTTATAAATAACTGAATTATATTTCAATAAGTCATAACTGAAGTCTAGACAATATGGCGTTCTTAGTAAGAAGAGTTGATTAATTTCCGTATTTTGAACTAATGCATCCTAATTTCACAAAACACAATTAATATAAAATAGATAAATCGATGGTTTATCCGTGAAGTGGATGTAGTTGGGGTAGTTAGTAAACAGGGTTGAAGTTTTGGGTGGTGGACGATAACACATGGGGTGGAAGAGTATCGAATTAATATTGATCATCTGTAAATGCGAACAAAGAAAAGTGGAAAAGTAGAAACGCGTGTCTTTCTGACTCATGAATACAAGTCCGTGGCTAAGGTTTTAGCCTCACTTTGGAATGTTATTCACGAAAAGCTAAGATGGCTGAGGACAACTTTTTGAATATGTTTGAATGTGTTTGTTGTCGTGGGGAAATATTTATCACCGGCAAAAGGGATATGTCGATGTTCTTTTACAAACATTGACTTATTGAACTTTTACCATACACACCAACGTACTTATCGAAAATATTTTACACTGAGTTTTTTCTTAGATGGATGAGCACTTTTTACATTATAACAGCCATTAATAAGAAGGTAATAATCGATTTATCCATACAAGACCCGGTTTCAATCCCGCTCAAGTCAAAAAAAAAAAATTAATACGACTGGGAGATCCTGATTACATTATTAATAAAATCCGATTGATCTTCTTGAGCTAGGTTTATTCTGATTTCATGGATTGTAAGGCAAATACTATTATTAAATTTAAGATGATAGATCTTTCAGGGCGTATAAATATAAATAAAATAATAAATGTTTATATCAATACATAATAATAAAATCTTACAGATTTATAATGCCTACGCCGTAAATTTACGTTTAAGATATTTTGCTTACAACGAAGCCGTTTTTGAAAATACAAATGATATAAATGAGAAATTTAGAAATCCAACGAGTAATATTTTGATATCCAATTTTACAACTATGTAAATTCTAAGAGAATCCGTCGATTTTCGGAGATTTTTCTATCGAAATTTCTTTGGTCAGAATTTGTATAAAAATTTATTTAGCCACCTTTAAAATCTTCAGTATCACATAGAGATCGTGATAAAATGTTATCAAATATACTTTTATTAAAATAAAAAAGGTCTTTTAAATATAAAATTATTTTGAAAAAATATATTATGACGCGTTTTATGTTTACATTATTTATATAAGCCTAAATAATAATAGAACAAACCTAATATGTATATATTAATTAAAAAAATAAGCATGTCTTCATATTGTCAAATGGTCTATATATTATAATGTTTTCTTATTGAATATATTTTTTAATCAATTAAGAGATACTTACTATTTAACATATTTCAAAAAATGGGTTGTTAATATAATTCCATGTGGTCAAATTTATATTATCGCATTTGATAAAATTGTTCAAAGTATTTTTAAATTACTGATTTATTAATACATTAAAGGCTTATGTGGTACATAGATAAGAATGAAATTATTACAAAGATCAATTTAAAGAAAGATTAGTGGAATGCATTCTGTGAAGATACAAGAAGGGAGGAAACTGCAATTATTTGTTTGTTTAGGGGTGAAATCCTTAGAGGTTGTGTCTAAGACCACAGAGAAGATGTTAGGACAAATCTAGCTTTGATACTAGGAAATTAGTAAGCAGATGTTTTAGGTATAAGTATTACTATACATTGTCAGCCTTAAGACTTGAAATACGATTGGGGTTTGAATGAAGGGGGCACATCTGTTTAAGAAGGCCTTCTTCAATATCATAATGCAAATACTCTGCTTTCAATGGCCATAATTAAAATAATACAGCCTTAATGTCAACATTTAATAAAATTATATAATATATAGGAATATAAGAAGGGGTGGTAATTGAATTGAGCTGCAAATAATGATGCACTTTTCAAATAGGAGTGAACGTAATTTATATTCAAAGTATTATAATTATTTTGATAACGAACATTAAGTAGGATTTTCCTTATCGACTAGCTTCCATATTATTATTATGAAAGTTCAAGTTGTGGTTTCAGAAACAAGTCATGCAGTACAAGTTGAGATTACCGTGGCTTAAAATATATTACGATAAGCCCTATTAATTATTATTTTTATTAAGAATTTATCTTCTTTATTAACAATATTGATACTTAACATTATTTTTTGATATTATTAGTGTGCGTATGTTAAAATAATAAATTATTAAAAATATTCAAGGATGCATTTTAGGATTTGAAAACAACGGACTGGGCAAAAGTCACACTATCCTTTTGATTGCTCGCCATCGTGGTTATGTGACGTTTAGATCAGTTTAGTTTAGTGTCAACACTATTTTTGCTCGTTTTTGTGGCGTATAATTGAGGGGTATTATAGGCGATTGGTTGGGGCGAAACTGATCTAAACGTCACATAACCAAGATGGCGTGCAATCAAAACAGCAACGGAAATTAATGTCAAAAAAAGAATATTCATATCAAAAAGTATTTGAATAAATATCTAAATTACGAAAATTTCCAGGGAAATGACTCAATGGAAAAATAATAATATAAATAAAATAATTAAACATAAAATAAAATAAAAATAATCTCAATTATTCTGTTGAAAATGAAAATGATATTATTTTTTTTATTAAAACAACTGTAGTTGTATAATATATTATTACTCTTTAGTTTTTATGGTTGTAGAATAAATGTCAAATATATGACCAGAGCCCAGAAAACTCAACAAATCAAGCACATCGTGGAAGATTAAAATATCACGATACATTCAATCACAGCCGTTTGCGATAAATTACTTAGTACATGTGTGGATAATTTTTCTACACATGTAAAAATTGGCTATTTGTGGAATTAGTTTGATTAATATGTAACTTTATGATATAATTTATAGGAGACTACATAATGTGTTCATTATTATATTTAAAAACTAATATAGATATTTGAACTAATGACTTTATTTTATTATCATTTACAAAGTGGTCTATAACACTTTACATAAACGATAGCACATTTTGCTGACCCAATAATTTCCAACCATTTACTGCCTTCTACTATCGTATTTATTCATGAAAATACTAAATTCTTGTATTATTTATAAGGGCTTTTATTGGGTTTTATAGCTTGATCATAATCCCATTGAAAGCGTTAAAAAAAGAAGATCGTTTTCAATTATGGTTAATATTTAACAATATCACAAAACTTCGGCGGTTTAGTACAAAAGTAACGACCTTATTAATTTAAATAACGTTTCTGAAAATTTTTAATTATAAACTGACTCGATTACTTGAAATATCAAATACATAGAAATGAATGGACAAAAGAGAAAGACTGGCAAAGAGTAAAACTAATCACGCAGTAAAAAAAAACAGAATATTCAAACAAAATCAACGGACAATTCCTTTGTGTTAATAATTCAATCCAACCTAGTCTCGATCTTGCTAATTTTCTCACTTTATTTATTCGAATTGTCTTCTTTTAAAAGAAATTTTTTATGCCGAAGAATTCTATTTACATCTTAAATACAAGTTCCCTTAAAAAATATAAATTGTTTCATTAAAATTTCTTGGACATATTTATTTTTTTAACGCCCAAATGGGCTTTTACAAAGACTTTACAAGGATTAGGATTTATAAACTAAAAATATATATAAAAAGTTATACAAATTGTGTAATTGTGCTTTTTTTCAATTCAAGAACTTTACTTTACTTTTCAAAATAAGTATAATATATACATATATTGCGAAAAAATGTAATGAATATAATATTAATTTAACGAATAGTCTTTTGATTTATTTTATCATGAAATGAAATAAAATGTTACTAAAAATTACATCTTCATATTGCGGAATATCATAACAATCATATAATAAAATAAGATAAAAAAAAATTCATTTATTAAAAAAAAAACAACAAAATAAACGAAGATGAAAATTTTAAGAATAGAGATTTAGCGACTAGAATAAACATTGATTTATTTGCCTTTGAGATTTATGAAAATTATTGAATATGAATTGAGTTAAATCAAGTACTCTTAACATAAATTTGAAGCCTTTTTAAAATTGTTTGTATTTAATGCCACTGTTTTATTAAATATATAGTTTGCTCAATGTATATTGTATGTTGTGTTATCTTTGTGATTTCCACATATTAATAAATAGTATGAAATAATTGAATAAGAGCATCATGAAAGTCAATAGTTCGATATTGACGTTTATGAGAAGGAAGTTTGTGGCATGTTGGAAAATATAATATGGAAGATAAGAGGAGAAGTTGAACAAGTACTGGACCAAAGTGCTAAACGATGGAGAATATCTTGGACTAAACTAACTACACATATATTATATTATATATTATGTTAGCTCCAGGTTTATAAATACAGTCCAGGATTATATTCCTAAAACTAACACCGCGTAATGAATATTAAAACTTGGACGGTCAACACTCGCAAACTCACCACTGAATTCTTTAACGTTAACTTAATCTCGCTTTGTTCCACTTTTCTCGCCAAAAAATATTTATTTTTTTTTGACACGTTTCATATTTTATTTTCAAAAAAATTCTTGAAAAAATACACTTATTTTAGTTGTTAATTATTGCACACAATAAATACATCAAAATTTCCTTAACGAGCTTAATAAATAGAATATATAATATATTGTTTTAAATATATTAATAAAAATTACAATAAATTTGATATATTACATAAATTTTTATACTTTTCTTAGCAAATTTTTTTTTATACATTTCCTAAGAACGATAAAAAATACACTTTTTAGTACCGAATTATTATATACACTAAATACTTCACATTTTTTTAATGAGCTTAATAAATAAAATACAAATATAATATATTAATTTAAATGATTATAATTATTTAAAAAAATGTAAGAAGCCATTATTATTATGACATGAATAAAATAAATAAAAGATAAATTAATTAAGATAAAATAATAAAAGATGATTATCTTATATATATTTAAATTTAAAAAATCCGTGTATTTCACATAATTTATCGATTTTTTTTATTATTTTAATTTCTATAATAAAAGTGTTATAATTTGTGAATTATATGAAAAAAAAATATTATGTGGTTTTGGCGATTGTTCATATGAATATGAAATCAATACAACCTTACTTTTCATAAATTATCTATAACCTTTCAGTACAAATCTGTGAAGTTTTTTTTAAATAAAAATGAGTAAATTGAGTCAATTTTTAATTTTTGTCCCTCACATTCAATCGTCTTCTTTCTCTTGTACTTGTTTTTAAATTAATACAGTTGTTAAATTGCAGCGTAAATTTAGTCCCTATAAAATAATTCAAGCATCAATCGTCGTGAGGCATTTTTGTTGTTATAATAAGCACATCTGGATAAAAATAAACTTGAGTTTCTAAAAATATATACTATATAAAATAAAGTATTGTTTTGGGATAATGTATTATATAAAATGTATCGTTGCGAATGACACGCACGATTTAGCGATATAGAAGACAAGAACAAGGCGTCGAACCGACTACCATCTACTTGATTTATAACACTCCTTACACTCAATCCATCAAACAACCACCCATTATGATACAACCAAACAACAGCCTTCTATTTCGGAAAACAAATTTATATTAAATGGAAAATATTTTTTTTGAAAAAGATCAGGAGATCTTCCAATGAATGTGTTTGTTTTAGAATCTTGTGCGATATTAATCATAAAATCATATTAATTATACATAAGATTATATAATTTTTATCAGTTCTCCTGTAGATACGTAGCCGCTAAGTGACCGGTACATGACTTTTTTTTCTATATTTCAAATATAGAAAAAACGTTAATTATTAATAAATTAAATAGGTTAAGTCTCTAATAATATAATAATTCGTTGTCATTCTATTTTTATCTAAAATATATATGATAGGTTCTTAACCTGAATTCATTATAACTTTAGATCTTATTCATGTAGTCTTTAGTATTTTGTTATATTTCTAAATTTTATTTTATTATTATATATTATATATATATATATTTAAGTAGTTCTAAAAGTGTTTTGTAATTTTTCCCATAACTTTTGTGTGTGTGTATTAAATTATTTTAATGACTCCGTATTAATATAAGTAAAAAACTTGGTCTACAAACTTCATATTGTGTCAAAATAATTTATGTTAATTATATTTAATAAATAAATTGTATAAAAAAATATTATTTTAGGTATCAATCCAAAACCTTGTCGGATTTTTTATGGAACAGAAATATTATATCGATATAAAAAATCATACATTTCTCTTAAATCGACCGATGGAAATAAATACCTAAATTCGATACTTCAAAAAGGACTTCAAATAATTAATATTTATTTGATTGAAAATAATCGTGCTTGTGAAAAAAATCATTAAAATCTTTTTCAAACTCAAAGCATATATTTCAATTTCATTGACACACTTTTTCATTATTTAATGAAATATCTTTAAAGAACTATTAACCACAACTTAAAAACTCATAAACACAATATATTACATAAAGTCTCTAATAATATAATAATTTGGTGTCATTTTATTTTTATCTGAAATAAATATGATACTTAACATGAATTAATTATTATCAATCGAAAGCCTTATCGGGATTTTTTATGGAACATAAATATTGTATCGAGATAAAAAATCATACAATTTTCTTAAAGCGACCGATAGACGGAAATAAATTCGATACTTCAAAAAGGTCTTCATATAATTAATGTATATTTGATTGAAAATAATCGGGCTTGTGAAAAAAATATGATCAATCCTACAAAAATCTATTTCAAACTCAACGAATATATTTCAATTACACACTTTTTTATTATTTAATAAAATATCTTTAAAGAATTTTTAACCGCAATTTAAATACATGAGTGCTTCCAGGAGACTATTTATTGATTAATGATGCACCAACATATGGTTACTTCTATTTCACAATTATTGATTATGAACTATAGACACGTATCTATAGAAGGAATCGATTTGTAACAAGAGGAAAGTTTATTGGTAGGCTAAAAATACGATATAATACTAGTAGAGTATGTTCTTTGAGACTAGGCCAGAATATAATATTATTATCTAGGCCATACAGAATATGTGCACTGCCTTAAACCATACGCTATAATAATAATACACAATACTTTCTACTGAATATTATAACCCAAATATACTATTTTATACAATTTCTGCAAATCATCATGCATGCCGGCTTATGGGGTTTTAAGGCAACATAAAGCTGACGTGTTGTATTATATTTGACCAACAAATCAGATACAATATTAAATATTTTTCAAAGAACGGCTATCAATTATGTAATTCTGTCTCGTCCGCAATCACATTGATGTCATCATTTTAGTATAAAAATAAATAAAACATGGCATCAAAGTACGAATGATGGTATTTGAAGACCTTGGCCTAAAACATCATTATCTTGCTTCAGAAATGTGTATTTTTATCGGACGTTTTATACGACATTTGTGATTTTTGAAATGTTTTTATTATGGTATTAAATTTTTGTAAAACTCAAACAATTTTTTTCTTATTTGTTTTTAATAAGGGATTATAGCTTATATTTGTGGAATTATTTTAATTTTCAAATGGTTTTAAAATTATTTCATTTATTATAATATATTTGTTTATTTATTTTACGCCGCAGGGAGCTTATTTTAGAGAGGGTTTTTTTAAGAGGGTTTTTTAGACACAACAAAGTGTTATTACTAGTTACACAGGTCACCGATTTAATAATCAGTATTTACCTTACAATACAGGAAATTAGAGTTAGCCTGGATCAAGACCTTCGATCGGGATTTTATTAATATTATTCCCGATTTCCCAGTCGAAATAACCGATCGAATCAAATTAAAAATTCTTGACTTGAGTGGGATTTGAACCCATGACCACAGTATTCGAAGCCACGCTTCTTATCCCCTGAGCTATTACGCATATATTGTCATTAAATAATCAAATTAATTTTTATATTTAAACTAATGAATATCTTTGAATTGAGTAGGCATTTCTACTGATTTATATTTGTATGATATATGAAAATAGTATTTTTTAGCTAGTTAAATCTATTTTTAAACATGTAATATTTTTGGGCCCTTTATTTGCAGATGAATTCCTTTACTTCTCTTTTAATATTCTTCAATATGGTATTTTTTTAATAAATGCTTCTATTCAAAGGTTTTAATTAAATTCTCTTTGATACTTTCAGAAGCGTCAATGGTATTTTAAGGCTCAGTTTCTTCAAACAGGAAGGTGCGTTTATTTTTGGGCATTCGATTGGTTTGTATCTGTCTTATAAATGTTGGAAAGTGAAATCATATGTGAATCTGTTTTGAACATTCCATGTTCCAACATATTGTGCCTTCACTATTGTGTGTTGCAAATATACTTTCTCAGGTGAAAATATATAGTAGGTACCTACACATTGTATATTGGATGATTAAATTGTTTTTGGTGTAAGGAGTTATTCGTATTGTATGGAATGCTTTGTCGCCATACCTGTACGATGGACACACCTTTGAACTGTGACAGTAATTAACGGTGCCCAGGAATCCCATGCATTCTGCTGATGCAGCCTTGATTTACTACCCTCCAATGTCGGCCTAATGAACCAACAATGTGCAATACTTACCTTCAACCACTCTCCTATTATTACACACAAACCTGAAGAGTCTAAGTATAAATTATTGGTAAATTGTGGAGTATTGGAGGGAAAGGCAAACTGATTGATGTGTTCGTAATATTGCAAGTGTGTCCATTTATCACTTATATTACAATTTCTTTATTATGCATAAGTTTTTACATTGATTGATAGAACAATACATCTTTGGAAATAGACTTAGGTGTACAGAGTGTTTACATCTTTTTACCCATAACTAACATGAGAATGTTTTATTTAAATTTGACATGAGTAATAGTATTTAATTATAGAAAGAATGGGGAAAAAAATAAAAACCCATTTACGAATTTGAAGATTAATAAATAATAACAACGATTAAAGCAATATTAACAAAACAGTTACAAAATGTAATGCTTAAAAACTAAATAACAATTTGTTTGGTTAAAACCAAATTTGAGTTGAGTGGATTATTGGAAATTTTATTTTATTTTAAAAATAATATCAGTTTTGGAAGTTCATTGGTAAAATGAACTTACGTTTCCTCGAGACATATTTGGTTTTATTTACATGTCTTATGATTGGGTTAGTCGGGAAGTTAGTCATTTTAGTGTAATGTTTTTACTCAAATCTGCGATATTTGCTTTGATCATTTTTAACTTAATGTCCTCGTGGACTTCTTTAAGAAATGTGCCAGGTTCAAGATCTAAGGCCATCTTAAGACACTTGTTTTGGACAATTTGAATTTTATTGATATGGATTTGTGCCACAGTAGACCAAGCTGGGCAACCATTTATCACTTGCTTCAGCTCATCTCCACACTCTTCACTTGACTTTAATTAAATTCATATAAATATAATTTTTATAAATTTAAATTTAGGTCGTCGGCTGGTGTAGCAGCTAGTAAAGCCTTCTCTTTGGCAAGGAAAATTCTAAAAGTTGACATGGTAAGCTGGTTCTAATATTAGTAGTAGCTTGTACTACAAAAGCCTGTTTAGCCCACCTAATTCATTCTACCGTCCCAAATATGGGCCCACAAGCCTTCTTTGACACAAGCCTCCTTCCCTCTACAATATTATGTAATACTATAACTATTTAAATGTTCAATAATAATAATTAGGACGAAAAATTAACTCTGTTTAAAAAATATTTTATATTGCATTTAAAAATTATTTTGATGACTGTAGAAATCGGTCTACAAAATAGAAAAGGAGGTATTTTGATGAACTCATAAAAGGGCTGTTATTTTGCTTTAAAAACACAGCTCAATTATTTTTATTGTACTTAAAAAAGGCTTGTTTTGAATAAAACTTCATCGATATATTTGTGTAAACAACTTTACAATGTAATGAAATATTAGTTACATTAATAAATAAATGCCTTTTCAATTTTTATGTCTCGGGCTAAGGAATAAAAAAATATTATAATTATAAATATTTCAATTGTTGCCTAATAAAATGCTAGGTTTATTTTATAAATTATCATCTTGAATGAGGAAGTAGGCTTTACTATAAATTTATTATTGCATATTTAATTTTGTACAATATTCATACAAAAGTTTTAAAGTTTTGTTAGGGTATTCATTTTTTTAAGGTTAAAAATATTTTATTTCTAATCAAATTGTTATCGAGGTATCTGAAAATTTAATTAATTAGAGTATGAAATTTTTTCCCTAATATACTACCTTTCTTTAATACAAATTAATAGCATTTTTTTCAATCACGGTATTTCTTTTAAATACATAATAAATTGTTATAAAGGTATCTGAAAATTTTACTATATACAAATCAGAAAATCAAAGTAAAATGGAGCCTCGATATACTTTCGCATTGTTATACGTTCAACTTGTTATAATACTTGTATTTATAAATACTTAATGCCTTTCTTTAAAATAAAAGAAAAAAATAGTAAAAGGCGCATGTTTAAATTATTATTTTACACAATAATTTAAACATGCGCCATGCATTTAAGAAAGTTTTTAGAGATTCCACTGTATGTTTGTTTCCAAATTATTTAAAGTACTTTTAAAAACTCAAACGTAGTAACTTATTTTTTACTGAAAATTTTGTATAAAGTAATATATTAGATTTAATTCGAGCGCATGACAAAGATGTCCTGGAAATGTTAAATTAGCGGTCGCTCGAAGTAATAAATAAAGTGGTATTATATTTGACTTGAGCACGGTTTTGTAAGTAGACGGTTGTTGAATGTTGGCATTTCATTATGTTTAGAATTGGTAGTGATAGTGATAGTGATAGTAATAGTAATAGTAGTAGTAGGAAGAAGCAAAGTGAGGTTACTAAGCGTGTAATTGTAGTAGGACGAGACAGATGCACGCGTTGTGATGCCTTATTGCCTGCTTTTACACTGCAATACACGTTATCATTAATATATTATAGAGAATATTTCATAATAATTAATATTACTATAGTGCATTCAAGATCGTTGTAGACAGAGTGCGTGGGGTGGGGGAAAGCGGGAAAGACGGTGATTGGACAAAGAATTCATTCAACTGTGTCACGTGACTTGGAGTAAACAATCAGTGACAGTTTGTCTACAAATTCATATGTATATTAAAAAGAATTGTAAAATCTTCAATGTTAAGAGTTAAAAGAACTTTATATATACTAAGTCGAATTAATTATAAAAGTAATTTGCAAGTGGGTTTTTTTGTTTGATATTTTTTTGTATATTTACATTATCGAAATACTTTTTCTCTTTTATATTAATAACACTTACCTATTAATTTTATAAATGGTCTTGTGCACTATAAATTATTGCTATTGATTGTAAATATTATTACTTAGGAGTGAAATAGAATAAGACAATACTAAAATAAAATATTAAACTTTTGAATATCAGATGTGCTAGATTTACTGTAGATTTTAGTAGATTTATTTGCCTCTTACGAAATACGCAAAAAATTATTATCTCAAAACTGATATGTTCTGTATATGCCCTTATTCCATCCAGTCCAATTTCACATTTTTTCGGTTCTAAAGTTAAATGACTTTCAGTTTTTAAAATATGTTCATTGGAACATTTTTATTAAATTGCTTTATCATTTCATAAATTGTATTTATGCGCTAAAAAAAATATCTTTGAAATTTGCCCATCTTCATATGATTATATGACTATCTATTTTTTGTAGAAAAAACACTCGATTCTGAAAGCACTATTAATATTTTTAATTATTCTTACGATACTCTACCATCCCCTAAAATATCCTCAGTTAATTCAAGTCCAACCTGTCTAAATATCAGACATTTGGATTTAAATAATAAAGGTTATGTTATCGAATATATCAGTCAAAGTTGTGGTTTGATGAAAAATATGACGAAATTTCTCCGCGCGTCGTTCGATTAATTGGGTTAAAACAAAGTTGAGCCGATAGGTGAAAAAATAGTGTATTTGTCCATAAATCAAGGGAAAGCTTGCAGAGTGCATCCCATAAGAACGGAAAGCCATTATGGGTTGAGTAAAAGTTGCAGGAAGTGCCTTTGAAAGAGTTGCAGGAAGTTGTGTTTCCATGCGCCACTGGCATATCCCATAATAATACAACACAAACACTACCACTTCTTGAAAAAATACATAAACATACAAACTAGTTTCCCAAAACAATCACTGGCAACTTCGATACGAATCAGACTTGTGGAAAAAAACGCCATTCAATAATGAGACTCGGACGAGTTTTCAATGCAACACTTTTTCATGAAAGTCCTACGAATGCATTCATTGCTATTGTTCGGCCTCTAATTAAATTCACTGTAAAATGAAGTTCACTCAGTCGACCTGTACTTATTTCAACAAAACTTTTACTTATTATGTGTGTATTTCACGTTTATATAATACTAAAGTAATTTTAATTGAAATTTTCAATTTGTTAATGTTTTTTATGTTCTGCTTCTGCGGTATTTTTAAAAGGATAATTTGAAATGAAAAAAAGGGAATTTGAAGTGTAAAACCTGTAAAATACAAATTTACTATAATATTTATTTATTTGCATATAAACTCTCCCAAGAGTTTTTTTTTACAGACAAGAGAAAAATAATAATAATAAAAGGGTTTTACATAAAACAAAAATTAAAGGAAATAAAAATAAATTAAAGTGTTAATAAAAATAAATTAATAATGCAGCCAAATGGTTACTCATTGAGTTATTGATCAAAAATTCGAACTATTTCAACTATACAAATATTATAATTCTATATGATTTATTATTATTAATTAACAAGGTGCTTGATTATAAAGTAAATATATTTTTCATTAGCGTGTGGTTGCTGAATATTTCACATTTGCATTGTTAAATTTGAATTGCACTCACCGTATTTGTATAAAGGAAAAAATTCATCTTTTTCATATCAAAACCGCATTTTCAGAACTCTGTATCGCTTTTGAATTTTTGAAAAATCCCGAGTGGGTTTTTCAAAGACTTTGTGTGTGCGTGAATAAAAAGTGGGTTGCAGAGAGTTTCGTGAATTGAGTCCATTAGATATAATTCGTCCCATGGCAGTTCTTGTCCCTGGCAATTTTATTATGTAAATATAAATAAGCAAACGAAAAGTACTTGTCACGTAAATTCTGACCAGAGCAATGAATTCACAGTCAATTCACACATAGGCTGTGAAAATATGACGATGATATATATATATAAATAAATATGTCTAAGAATAAATCCATCCCATTGATAATAAATTTAGATGTAGCTTATATTTATGATAACTTTAAACGTAAATATGTTCAATATATTACAATTTCTTTATTAACATAAGTTTTTACATTGATTGATAGAACAATACATCTTTGGAAATTGACTTAGGTGTACAGAGTGTTTACATCTTTTTACCTATAACTAACATGAGAATGTTTTATTTAAATTTGACATGAGTAATAGTATTTAATTATAGAAAGAATGGGAAAAAAAAAATAAAACCCATTTACAAATTTGAAGGTTAATAAATAATAACAACGATAAAAGCAATATTAACAAAACAGTTACAAAATATATAATGCTTAAAAACTAAATAACAATTTGTTTGGGTAAAACCAAATTTGAGTTGAGTGGATTATTGGAAATTTTATTATATTTTTTTAAAATAATATCAGTTTTGGAAGTTCATTGGTAAAATGAACTTTCGTTTCCTCGAGACATATTTGGTTTTATTTACATGTCTTATGATTGGGTTAGTCGGGAAGTTAGTCATTTTAGTGTAATGTTTTTACTCAAATCTGCGATATTTGCTTTGATCATTTTTAACTTAATGTCCTCGTGGACTTCTTTAAGAAATGTGCCAGGTTCAAGATCCAAGGCCATCTTAAGACACTTGTTTTGGACAATTTGAATTTTATTAATATGACTTTTTGCCGCAGTAGACCAAGCTGGGCATCCATACAAGAGAATCGGTCTGATAATTGATTTATAAAGAAGTAGCTTATTCTTGGGTGACAGCTGACTACGCCTGTTAATAAGTGGATATAAGGTGTTAATAGCCAGGTTGCTCTTGTCCACAGCATATTTTACATGCTTGGACCAGTTCAACTTGGAGTCTAGGATAACTCCCAAATACTTGACTTCTTTGAGCCAAGGAATTTGTTCGTTATTGATACTAAGAGGGGGGATGTGGGATCGCTTTCTTTTGTTAGTAAATATTATTGCTTCAGTTTTACTCTCGTTGAGTTTTAATTTCCAGCGAGAGTAATACTGTGTTAGTAGGTCTACAGATGCTTGGAGGCGTCTACGAATTGTGTCTAATCTGTAAGATGATGTGAATATAGCGGTGTCATCCGCGTAAAGAGCTAAGGAGCAATTACGAGGAATAGGGATGTCATGGATGAAGAGATTGAAAAGATAAGGAGCGATAATACTTCCTTGCGGAACTCCCGCAAGGATTGGATGCTGTACAGATTTAACATTGTTAATATCTACTGAGAATTTTCTGTTAGTAAGATAAGATTGAATAACTTTGGTGAGATATGGTGGAGTGTTAGTGTTAATTAGTTTGTGAATGATACCATCAAACCAGACTACATCAAAAGCTTTGGCAAAGTCCAGGAAAATCATTCCCGTACTTTTTTATTATTAAAATTTCCTCTAACATGCTGTGAGATTCTTGTTAGTTGTGAAGTGGTACAATGGCCCGGTCTAAATCCGAATTGTTCATTAGGAATGACGCAATCCAGAGTTTTTCGCAGGCGGGTTAATATGACTTTCTCTAAGATTTTACTCATGCAGGGGAGGAGACTGATAGGACGATAGCTACTGGGAAGGGATTTGTCTTTACCAGGTTTAAATATAGGGACTACTTTAGCTGCTTTCCAATTATCTGGAAAATATCCAAGAATAAGACACGAGTTAAATATTTTAACCAAACAATCAAGAGCCTTTTGTGGTAAGTGTTTAATAAGAGTGTTGTTAATGTTGTCGTGTCCTGGTGATTTTTTATGTTTTGAGTTTTGAATAATATCAGAGATTTCAGAAAGAGTTACCTCGTCAATCTCACATTCAGAATAGTTGTGAAGATTCCTAATTGACTTAGTAACTGCTTGTTCTGTGAGACTATCTGTAGTGTCATTATGTGTCAATGTGTGTGCTTTAACGAATGTTTCAGCGATGAGATCAACTTTCTCCTGAGCCTTGTAAATAATTTTATTACAGTCTTCGCTCCTGAGCGGAGGGATAAAGGATGTTTTTCTAGTCATCGACTTACACATCTGCCAAAGTGAGTTATTTTGTGTTTTGAGAGACCTTATCTTCTGTTCCCAGGATTCATTTTTATGAATTTTAATTTTATGTTTAATTTCTAAAATTAGCGCATTTATGACAGATTTGAGTTTACAATTTCTTTTCTTTCGCCACTGATTCATTAATCTATTTTTTACATGAATTAAGTCCACAATTTCAGATGGAAGTTTGTTCTTAAAAGTATTGTTAATGGTTTTAACAGGAATATATAAGGCGGCGGCGTTCTTAATAGAATCTGTGAGTGTAGTGATTGCATTGTCAACGTGAAATGTGTTGTTAGTGTCGAATTTAAGTGTAACGTTATTGTTAATATGAGTTTTGTAAGCGTTCCAATTAGCCGTCTCATAACTAAAGAAGGTTTTTTGGGTGATTTTGTAATTTCCGCCGATGTTAAATACAATAGGGAGATGATCGGAGGAAAGTGACTGTATTACGTCAACTTCGGTGAGAGAAGGACAACCCTTAACCACTGCAATATCAAGGATGGATGGATATCCTTTGGGTGGGAAATGCGTTGGACTTTCGGGGAAAAGGATACGAAAGTCTTTTTTATCACAATATTCTCTTAGTAAACGGCCATCCTTATTTCCGCGAATACAGTGCCAAAAAGTGTTTTTACAATTAAGATCACCAGCAATTATAACATCCTTACCGAGAGACATAATTTTGTGGATATCATCTTGACAAATTTCTATTTTGGGTGGCTTATAAACCGAGGCAATAATGTGAGTTTTATTATTAATAGATACACTAATTGCTATTACTTCAATTGAGTTAGTTTTACGAATTACAACTTTCGAATGACATATAGAGTCTTTCATCACGATTAAAACACCACCGCCTGTTTTGCAAACTCGATCGTTGCGATGTATTACAAAACCTGGTCTTCTCAGAATTATATTTGTATTAAGAAACGTTTCACTTATCAATGCAATGTCAACACTTTCTCTTAACATAAAGTCAATCATTTCGTCGAATTTATTTGAAATTCCCCGGGAATTCCAAGCAACAATCTTAATATTAGAACAGTGACTAACCTTAGACATTATCAAGCGATGCGGCGAGCTCCATGATGAGATATATCCTTTCATTCTTTGTCTGACATGTCTTTAGCTTCCGCTGAAGCTCTTGAACCTTCAATACAAGAGTCATCAGGTCTCCTATCGGCATATCAGCGCTAGAGATTGGGGCGGTAATGTTCTTCGCAGTAGATGTGGTGGTGGGACCTTGGGCAATCTGTGCCCATGACAGGTCAGTCACGTGATGAGATGTGGACGGGGAGATGACCTGGGCGGCCATTGGTCCACGAGCAACCTGGGACCAGGAGCGTCCGTTGACGATGTTCGGGGCGGCACTGGTGCACGCTGGGTGGCCGGTCTCGCAGCTGGCAGCTTGGGGGTAGATCTTAATTTGATCTGCTTCTGTCTGTCAGGGCAATCTTTGTAATTTGCAGTGTGGTCCCCTCCGCAATTGCAGCATCTTGCGGGGGAAGTGGCATCCTTTATGCATGTGGAAGTCTGGTGATCGCCGCCACATTTCACGCATTTGAATGCGTTGTTGCAGTTGGATGCTGCGTGTCCCCACTGTTGACAACGGAAACATTGCGTGATAGAATTTCTCCCAAGAGAGTATTTTTCAATTGTCACTCTACAGTGACAGATATTAGTAGTGTTTTTGAAGTCACTCATATTTGTCTCATTGCTGAGATTTATTAAATATAGGGGTGACTTCGTAATGGAGCCATTTTTTCCTTTCATTAGGAACACGTCTATTATTTTAAATCCTTTGTCGCTAAGGTCCTGCTTGATTTCCTCTACAGGAAGCAGAGGCAGGCCTCGTATGACAGATTTTTTAGGTCTGTCACATTCTAACGTAAAGGAGAAAAATTCCTTGTTTAATGATTTCAGGCCCGCTTTAAGGGCTCTGAAATCAGTGATATTGCTGGTTTGGACTCTGACTTGTCCGTTTGGTTTGTAATGTAGTTGGAATTTATTGATGAATTTCTTGACAATCGTCAAGTTTTCACCGTGCCCTGAAGATTTGAGATATAACGGGGGAGGTTTTTTGACATCCTTATCGGATGACAAAATTACCTCCCCCAGCGACTTAAATTGGTTTTGTTTTGGAATGGAAGTAGGAGTAGTAGGTCTTGGACGTTTGATCGGGTTCTTTGGTAAAAGAAACCCATCGATCGTCGTTTGAGCCATTACGTTTACGAGTTAACTAATGAGTATATGTTACTATGATAAGGAGCGATGGTACCTGATAATAATGGTGAAGTGGATTTTGGCGGCGTTGCGGCAAGCTCGTTATCAGGAGAGGTCGCAGGGCGGCAGACCGGTTTGGTAGTTGCGACACTTGTGTACTTGACACTTTCGAATTTGCTTAACCATGCAAGGAGCACTTCAATATACGTGTGTACAAGACGGCTGTCTGGACGTAACTGAAATATGTTCAACTTTATAATGATATTGATACATTTCATTTATAATTTTTAGGTAGGTTCTAAACCACCCTTTAAAATATAAAGGTGTATCTTTACTTTATTTCAAAATATTGCTTACCTAACTTATTAACTGCTAAATGTGTGATTTACGAACATAAAATGTTTAAGAAGCAAAGTACGGAGTTGACTTTGACTAATTATAAATATTTTTAAGTAGGGTATGATTAAAATAAAAATAAATTAAAAAAAATTTTTTTTTTTACCCTAATGAATAGGTAGTATAAAATAATTAAATTGTTGCACAGTTCAAATATCTTTATTTCCTATGTTTATTATTAAAAGTGTAAATAAATATGGTTGCCTCTGTGAGAAAAACTGCGAAATTACTTTATTAATTTATTTTTAATAATTAATTTAAAAAAAAAAAAAAAAAAAAAAAAGTCCATCTAGATGTGTTTATTCCCTTTTTATCGAAGAAACACTTTTATCTAAATAAAATCAATAAATGATTTCATACAATCTTACAATATATTAATCAACTTTGGATAACGGGTTCAAGTTCAAGGATTTTTTTGTATTTATGAATATTTCCAAATAATACTGAAATATTACATTACACACCTACGTAAAGTTATATTTCCCATAGTCGTTAAGATGTATTTTTTAATTAATTTAGTTCTATTATTTTTATTTACAGATTATAATTATTAAATATGTTTTGTTTACGAGTTATTTTTTTAATTTATTTTTTTATTAAATAATATTAAAGCTCTATAGTGAAAGTATCGAATGTATTCACGATGACGCAGTACATACGTCAAGTATAAGAAAAGGCATTCCTTTGGGACATCTTGGGGAATTGGGTGTGCGAGTTTGCCAGACTATTGTTTTTAAATAGTCCCAAGGGCTTTAAGAGAAGTCTTAGATATATAGAAGTTTATTTCCACAAGACACGCGAACAGTTTAAATAATATATTTATTACAAGCTGACGGGCAAATTATTTTTTATATCGCCGACCGTCTCTTTTGACGACACTTTATACTGCGTTATTACACCCTAAATGCTCATACAACCACACTGAAAAACTCCTGAAAGGGTTTTCCTGACTTTTTACCCTGATATAAGTGACACTGAAAGACCTCTTGAGAATAATAGCAATTGTTTTATGTTTAATAATTTTTATACCTAGAATTTTTTTTAAGAATTCCTTAAAGTCAGACATAAAACCACGGTTTCCTAAAAGTGTATTGTATACCCTTTTAGAAAACCGTGGTACATAAAAAGTCACGAGAAATAATTTTTAATTATAGAAAATAAAAGTTGCAAACCAATCAAGGTGTGTTGAAATTCAAATAATTTTATAAAAATACTTTTGTGCAGCAACCACAATTAATAATAATCCACTGCAATTTAATCACCCATATATTTAAATGTATGGACTATATTAAATTGGATTATATTAAATTCAGACATAATACATTTTTTGATAATTTAATGAGGATTTTTTTTACAAATTTACGATAATTTTTGGACTTCACATTTTCTCCCTACATAATTCGTAGCCATGGACGCGCTTTTTTAACATTCATTGCAAGATTTGTTTGTTAATTGCTTATTTCTTCTAAATTAAAATATACTAATAATGTAGTGCGATAGTTAATTATTGATTTTATCTTAATTTTAAGAAGTTTGATTACAAAAAAACAGCTCTTTGCGTTAATAAACGACGAAATCGCATATCATTTCGATTCCAAAGTGACAATATAATTGCACAAAAATGTTCTCCAATTTAAAAAAATAATTGCGACACCTGTTATGTAAACTTTACATATTATTTATTTTTGATGAGGAAAAGAATTGAATATTTTTGTTCAATATTCAATTTTCAAATTGAGATTTCACAACCTACGCAATGCAACATTCATTTTATGAATTCATTCATTATTTAAGAATGTATGTATTTAATTTTTTTCTGATTCAAAATTGTTATTGCGTAACTGCAAATACCCTTTTTTAATATACTGATGATATCTGCAATGTAGTTTTATAAATATTTTGATATAGTTTTTCCAAGGATCCCAGTGGAAATGGAGTAGGTATATGGAAACTTTTCATATTTAGGCAACAACAACAAAAAGTGACCGAAAATTGTGAACCTTTTCCTTCCGTCTCGTTGTCGACTTTGGAAACTTAACTCTGTTATATGGAATAATACAAGTTTATATTAGTTAAGCAGGAAATGGCTCTGTTTTATTTCAACAAGTATTGTATTGTACAATGAACCACTCTAAAACTGCGTCTATTCCATCTTCCTTGTCTTTGTTAATTCATTGCAACTTCTCTTAATGACTAGCTTGGTCTCCTCATTGTCTTCATTAACCAAACATTGATACAATTTTCGAAATGGGATGAATCGAAAATATTTAAATAAAAAATAAGTTATAAGAATTGCATTCATCGATTTAATTTGTAACTAATGATTTAAAATTTCAACAATATACAAACCTTAATGCAACTTTAATAAGAAATATTTTACTTAAACCAACAAGGATAGCTAGCAAATTATGTATAAACTAGGGCAATTTTAATTGAAATTTTCAATTTTTATGTTCTACTTGGTTTTTTAAGGACTGTAATAAGTTGTTTATTTTTCTATTCAGAACATGTTTGAATTTTAAAAAGTAAATTATAAATAAAATAATTTACGGTTTTCACACGATGATAATGAGTGTCATTACAATATTTAAAAAGCGAATCTCCCGATAAATAATGTTTTTTGGGAATTGTAATTGATTATGCATTATTAAATCATTTTGAACTTAATTTGATATTATTATCATTAAAATACCCGTTTCGAGATTTAAGATATGTATTAATTGTATTAAAATAGTTACATGAAATATTATTCTTCCATCTGGTAACACTGATGGTTGAATGATCCGCACATACACACATACACACACCCTAGACAATAATATATATTTTATTTTCCTTTTATCTAGATATAAAACAGATCATATTTATAATTTGTTTTTAGTGTGGTTAAATTTTCATTATAATAGTGACAACATGACGACTTAATAAATAAAATTAACGAATAATAAAATTATAAAGAAGTATTATAATAAAAAATATATATGCATGAATAATAATAGATTAATTTGAGAATGAAATTTTTGTGATTTTTAAAATCTAACAATAAATATTCAATACTTTCCCCGAAATTATATTATTTAGTTACATTGTGTGGTTCTTTTAAAATGTATGATTTTAAAATATTGTTAAATCATCAGATTGGCCTCGTTTTCTTTTGAAATGCTTTCATTGCAAATTTCATATTTTCAACAATTTTTCCGTATAATTCTCATCCAATGAATCGCCCTTCGACATAAAATACGCAGATAAGAACAATCCATACAATTTGGTCTCAGATTAATTGAGAATCTTGCCAAAACTATATTCTTATCCGTCCATTAGTTTCAAATAACTTATGATACATTCTAATGGAGTATCCATAAATAGAATTGACCTTTTCAAAATGTACTATGAAAGCTTTTTGTGATAATATCTGAAAACGTGAATAAAAAACGTAATGATATCGATGTGTTTCGAAGCTTAATATACAATATTTTAATAGATGTAGTTTTTTGTTGATTCTTTTAAGACATTTATTATTTTCCGGAATATAGCAATACCTATAAGCAATGGATGTGTATTAATAATAAAATTTATAAAAAAAGTAAAATACTACAAGTGTACCAATCCTAGAGATATATTTATTTTTAAAAGGCATATAAATCCACTTTAATTATTATAAATTTATTTATTTATATACGCCTCGAGGAGGTTTTTGAGATTTTTTTTTAAATATTTTTTTAACACAAAATCGTGTTAATTCTTTGTCTCGATGATCTTAACTGTTACTAGTTACACAGGTCACCGACTTATTAATCAGTATTTACCTTATAATCCAGAAAATCACAGTAAACCTAGATCAAGATGATTGATTGGGTTTTATTAATATTTTTCCCGATCTCCCAGTCGTTATAACAAACAAATGTATTTTTTATCATATTATATATTTATTTAAATTTTCACCCAAATTTCAAACTGGAATCAAGGTATTTTCATCATAAATAAATATGTTTGGTTAGGCTGTAGCAGCTCTGTTAATGATATTATTCAAAGTTGATCTTTAATTAAGCAGCTGTATGGGGTTGAAGGATCAAATGATAACAATATCGTTAGGGTTAAATAAAAGGTTTTTGTGTCTAATTTATTTCTGCTGAATATGTATCATTACCCTTATTATTGCCCGTTGTACTTGTATTTTGAAAAAACAACCTCGCATAACAAACATTTTTTTTTATTATCATGAAATTACTCCACTTTGGCCTTTGCACTTATCTTTATTTGGAGACTCTAGAAACAGGAAAAAAATAGGTGTTATTTTTACACGTATGATGAAACAAGTTAAAGCACTTCACCAGATTAAATGGCCAGTAGGCGTGACTTATTCATCTTATGAAACACCCATTAACTTCTGACCTGATTCACTCATACACCCTTGTTATTATTGATGGTAGGTTGATTTATTCTTATGTAATTATCATGAGAAAAATTCAGAATCATTCTAAATGAAAAATAATTGCAAAAAATCCACAACGCTGATTCGCTTTAGGATAATAACCCTCCAATTTCCACCCGGACCAAACAAGATACTTATATAAAAAAACCCTTGCAATTATCCTATCTACACTTATAGTATGAATAAAATTCATTAAAAAAGTGCGGTGTTACTTTTTAGTAAATTATGTAGAGTGATATTATCACAAAATAAAATGGCCAAAAACTTATTTTAGTATATAACATATATTATTTCTACGGTCTACTAATATTATTTTACAGTATAGTTTCGATAATCCGACACTTTAATAGTCCGACACATATTTAACTTTTTTTTGTATAGATAACAAAGCAGTGAATTAATTCCTTGTTATCGTCAATATGGGATAATATAGGAAAATACAAGGTGGACTTGAAATAACTGAAAATATTATAGGGGATAATAGAGTAAAAATTTAAAAAAAATCGTTAATCGCGCTTTTGGAATCGAGTTTGGGCCACCATCTTGGAATTAACTGTTTCTGTGAAGTACTCAGTGTGTCTGTTATACGTAACTAAATAATACTAAATATATATATA